>JAZKJV010001260.1:1339326-1641549 GCA_037367405.1 Ottelia alismoides
AGATCCATTGGACCCTAAACTAGTATAAAAGGAGGGCTAGGGTAGCCTTTTCCAAAACACAACATTCTTGAGTTGAAGAACTCCTCTCTCTCTCTCTCATTCTCGTGGGGTCTCCCTAATATTCAAGTGGCCGTCCACTTTGTGTATTAAGAAGGAGATCATTTTGCTATGCCTCGACGCTTGGATCTTCGTCAAAGGATTGCGGGAAGGACGCGACTCATCATCGTGCCCGCAAGCGCATTCTCCGTTGGTCGGACTTAAGATAGGAGGATCTCTACTTTGGGATCTCGCGATCACAACCACGCTTCAAGAGGTATTCCTTGTACTTTGTGGTTTGATGAAACGATCCGAGAAGTGTTCTCGTGATCATGTGGTTTCATCTTTAAAGTTAAAAAAATTTTAATTTCCGCTGCATCTAGCATCTAGTACGACTAGTTGCTCCGATTGCATACGATGCAATCGACACGCTTCCGTGATGCGCTTAAGGATTCTCAATATCCTTCACACCTTTCACATGGCTCAACTCAGTTGGAGTGGTGAGGGGATTGGATTTGCCGGTATGAGACACACACAAGTGGAAACACTTGTCCTCCTCTAGGGAGGGAAGTGCATCCCAACCCGTCCAGTGATTAGGAAGTCTAAAGACAGGAGGCTGTGGGTTGCGATAAAGCTTCAAAAGAGGGATAGTCTACTGGCTCAAGAGGAAAAACTCCTTATGTAAATGCTGTTGTATATAGTATTCAAAAAAAAAGTTCAGGCATGTACAAAAATAAAAGCCTGCAAAGTATGTACAAAGTCAATAAGCAAGCTTGAGTTCCAAAGTCAAATATGTGAGCCTGCAGCAGGATGGCTTGACTACACTGGTCTTGCATCCCGGGATAGGTAGCTACACTGGCTACCGTTCATTCTTCTCTTCACCCCCTCCTTTTGAGCTGGTTGTCACTTGAACTTAGAAGGGAATACCCCGCTCCTCGAGGATGGAGTTGCTGGATTGGGGAATCATTGGGTTGTCATGCTGGAGAAGTCAGTCTCTTTGTCATTCTAGTTGGGGAGAGCCACCATCGCTTACACTGTACGAGTCAGATTCATAGTCGTAAGGGTTTGCGTATGAATTGAGATATTTCTGACTTGGCTATTGAGGAGACTTGGATAGAGTTTTGGGATTCTCAGGGACTGTTGGATGCCAAATTCGGTTCTCATTAAGGTTCCGCCCGCACTAAAATTCCAAAGGTCCGACTTAAGCTCCAAACTTTGATTTTGCAAAGACAAGTTTGATAATTACACTTAATCCACCTTCTTCTTTTTCTTTTCTTTGTTTTTCTTTTATGCACTTATTGCATAAGTGTTTGCTAGGGACTAGCAAAGGCAAGTATAGGGGGATGATGAATCTACATTTCATCATCTTTATTCTATTATTTTGGCCTCAAAAACCCTAGTAAATGCGTATAAATAGGCATTAATTCATGCATTTTAGCATTCATGCATATGTGTGTAAATACTGTATAAAATGCGATTTTTAAAGCCAAAATTATAAAATAAAGAAAAGAAAAAGAATAAAATAGTGTAAATATTTTATGACCCGAAACCCCGAGACCTAGGCATCTTGATGAATAGGTCGTCAAGGAATAAAGTAGGGGGAGATAAGGGCAGAAATACAGATAAAATACCTATACATTCTATTCATTCTTTATTCATTTTGGGACCCATTTTTGGTTCCACTTTTTATTCATCAAATAAAGAAACTTTGTACATGAAAGTTGTAGATAATTTAATGAAGAAAAATACAAAATTGATTTCACAGAAAAATAATGTACAGATAGAAAGTTATGGTCTGAATAAAAATCCAGAATCCCAACTTCCCAGACCCGTATCTCACAACTGACAACTCCAAATGTAGCAAACTCACCTTTAATTGTATATAGCATAAAATAATCTAATTAATGGTGGTGGTTTCGCATTTGGCGGAGCTACGGTTTGAAAGTTGAGTTTTGGACCCCCGTTATATAGCTATACCGAATAAAATATTCAATTTATTAATTATTTCTTCTTTTTATAATTTTATATTTTTATAATATTGTAAATATTACTTATAATAATTATGTGTATTGAAATCAGAATAAAAATGCAAAGAAAAATAAAAATAAAAATGAACATATATAGAATACATAGGTACACTACCTATATCCATACCTATACATTATACCTTTATATTTTATTTAATATACAAACCTTTTCATAAAAATAAAATAAAAATATATTTGTGTAGATAAAAGTATTTTATAATTTTATAAAATCATAAATAAAAATAATAATATTAAAAATACCTAAATAAAAATAGAATACTTAAATATATAGATATATATACTATAAAGGGCATAAATGCAAACTTGTAAAAATACGTCTCATAAAAATAAATAAAAATCACCATAAATTAACTCATAAAATAATAAACATTTTTTATTTTATATTTAAAAATCAATAAAATCGTTATCTATTTTTTATAGATTTTAGAAATCTTTTTCTCCAGGTTTTTCCTGGTTGGTCCACGTGGACCAACCAGGGGGCTAGGAGAGTTGACCTCGGTCAACTCTCTGCCCAACACCTGGGCTGTGTTAGAACAAGAGTTTTTCTTGGATTTCGCGGATTTTTGGAGGCCGATTCTTTCACCGATTGAGGTCGGTCTCTTCACGAGATATGTTCCCCTACCATCCAGCTACCACGCCCTATCTTTATCTTGGGCCGAGCATCATCACAGCGCCCGTGATCGCGCCTCGAAGAGAGCTCCTCGACCATTTTTTTTAAACACCACCCAGTCCTCCATTTGGCTTTTGACCCCCTTTGGACCGCTGCCCTCTCCTTCTCTTGCGCGAGAAAGAAGGAAGGAGGTGACAGCTCCTTCCTGATGCCATCAGATTGATCGAGGAAGCGATTCTTGGGTCGTTCCATCCCCATCTCCGGCGTGCAGCCGTCGAGGTTCTTCCTTGGGCTTCCCAGCCCTCGAGGTTGTGTTTTTCTCATCTTTTTCTTCGTAATTAGCTAGCTGTTAGTTTAGGATTTCGTTTCGTCTATTTAGTTTGCTGTTTAAGCGAGTTGTTAGCCTAGATTTCATTGTCGAACACCTCGCCGGAGCTCCACGAGCTTCGGCCCTTCTTGCCAAACAGTCCACCATCTCACGCCGTTTTATTCCGCCAATAGGACCTGGGATTGCACACTTGTACTGCTGCGTTCTTGTTCTTCCATTGCAGGTCCCAGGAGAGGCACTTGCGCCTCATCTTTTTGCCTGCGATTCTCCAGGTCCGTCGGAGCTGTCTCGCAAAGGGAGGAGGTCATTTCGTGGTCTTCATCCCTGTATCAGCCACCTGGGATCCGCGGGGAGGCTTTAGGTGTCAGGCACGACCATCGGGAAGGCCCCAGCGGCGCGGAGGAGCGAGCCTTGGCGGATCAGACCTCGTCAGGCTCGAGATCTTCACCTTGTTCTTCCATCATAACCCGGTGCCGTCCGATTACGGGGGGTTCTTCCAGGTCTCCAGTTGCCCTCGGATTACCGCTGACATCAGCCGTTGGATCGGCTGGTGGGATCTAATCAGGGCCACAAGTTCGAACGGGTATCGCGCGTTGCGATTCTGACGCGTGGCATTAGTGATTGAAGGACCGCCATCGGATTCAGCCCAGGCGTGGGTATTTTGTGATCTAACCCCCGCCATTTTTGCGTCTTTATTCTTCAGACCTGAAACTTGCATTTGCTGTTAAAACTTTATGTAACATTTGCAACTGTGCCTCGTTGTTTTGGATAATTGCGCATAAGACCTTAGCAGGTGCGCATGCTATCGCACGTGCACTTGGGTTATTTGCAACCTGGGCCCTTGGGCATTTTTGGATTTGTATTAAAGTTCTGAAACATTCCACCACAGTTATAAATTCTGTGACTTATTGCACACAGGCCCTCACATTTCTTGATAATCACAAAAACACCCCTACAAGTGTGCTTTTTCCTTTCGCTTCTTGTATTTTATGCATGCATCTATAAAACCCCAAAAAAATCTCCAAAAATAGAGTTAAGCTCCTGTTGCATCATATTATCACAGCATATTTTTATTTTCCATTTTTATTGCATTTTATTATTTTTTTAAAAATTCAAAAACATGCCTTTTCAGCACTGTTTGCATTAGAAAATCTATAAAAAATATAAAATCACCTCAGAAAATTCCCAAAAAGATATATTTTGTTCCCTTTAGTGTGTCTTAGCTCCAGACCAAAAATCATTAAAAAATACAAAACCAACCTAAAAATTGCAAAACCCCAAAAACCTTTATAAAAATCCTAAAAATTCTACAAAAATCCTAAAAATACAAACTTAGCCTCTAAATTTTCCTTACTTTATTGTCTTTCATTGAAAATTAATTTGGAGAAGTTTTGTTACTGTTGGCCATTTTCTTTCTCCATTTTAGTTTCAGCCTTGCATTTTTGCCACTGTTTTCTTTATTTTGACAATTAAAAATACCAAAAACATTCTAAAAATTACCCAAAAATCACAAAAACAGTAAAAAAAATATAAAAAGACCAAAAAGACTTTATTTGCTTATTTTTGAACATTTTTATCTATTTTTATCAATAGCTCTTTCTCCATTTTATTACATTGTCTTTATTTTCCAATATTGAAAAAGAAAATAAAAAAATATAAAATATAAAAAGAAAATATAAAATCAGAAATTATAAAATCAAAATACAAAAATATAAAATCAAAAATTAAATAAAAAAATATAAAATTAAAACCCACAAAAAATAGCATAGTAGACTCTTGATCACATACACACACATTTTGAGCATTTTTGCCCCGATCTAGCCTTTCTGCTCCCTGTGTTCGACCTCTACACATACTTGCACCTATGCACATCTTGTTGTAGAGTTATAATAAATTTTAACTCCGCACATTTACTTTCATTGCTTGATATATTTGTCGTGGGTTAATTGTTGTTTTAATCCGAATTTCGCGTGGTTGATTCAGCGAATGAGTTCCCGCCTTGTGTGGAACTTAAGATCACCGATTTCCGGGCTAAACAATCATCTCCACCCAAAAGTCATCGCCCTCACTGTCTATAAATAAAATCCAATTCCCCCATATTTTGAGTTTGATCCCTCCTCTTCTATTGTAACCCCAAAGTAATCCCCTGAGGTCGAGCCCGTGATGATAGCTTGAGCTCCCCATCCTTCTCGGCGAGGATAAGGTGCAAAAGAGGCAGATCCAACCATCGCCGGAGCTCTCCTCCAATGAGGTTTCCATTTGCTCAGGATATGCCATGTCGAGCTGTTAGTATAGTGTTTTTTGTTAGTATTTTCATTCCTTAGTGTAATCTTGCCTTTAATTTCATGCCATTTAGTTTAGATTTAGTTAAACCTTAGGATCAAAGTTCGCCAGAGCTTTCAGCTCTGGCTACTATTCCATCATGCTTGAGCCCCTATTTCGACCCCGTACCACTCTACATCGATCCCTATCACTACTTTATCCTCCAGATCACCCCATTCAACCTTGATCTTGCAAAGATCAAGGATCCGATCTCTCTCTACCACCCGTCACCGGAGATCGCAACTCCACTCTCATTCTCTTGCAATCAGCCGCATGTTACGATCGATGAGATAGCCCTCAAGCCCGTGAATATTTTTGTGCAGGAACCAGGCTCATTAGAGCCACCTGGAGCTTGAAATCACTAAGAGCTGGACATCCAGGTGATGAATCTCCATTTCATCACCTTTATTCTTTCATTTTGACCTTGAATCCCTAGCTAAAAGCATATATAGCATTAATTTGTACAAAATAACACTCAATAATTGATATGTAAATACTATATAAAATATTGTATTTAATAGGTTCTGCGTGTCTCGGGTGCACTATGTATTTTTAGTGAAATAAATTTTGTATTTTTGTTTGTATTTTATGTACAAGTTTTATGTTAGGGGTTTTATTATTTGAGATTAAAAATAGGAAAATAAAATAGGTCCCAAAAGTCCTTTATTGATGAATTTGAATTAGGATTTTTTTAGCTATAGTCTATACAATTTGTCTATCCTATCTCTCTCTACTTTATTCCTTGTCGACCAAGTTATTATGATAACTGGGTCTCAGGGTATATGGTCACTTAGTGTCTTTGACACTTCAATCTTTTTCTTTTCTTTCCTTTATTCTTTTATTTTTGAATTAAATACCGTATTCCATACAGTACTTACATATCAATTATTAAGTGTTATTTTGTACAAATTAACGATATATACATGCATTTATCTAGGGATTTAAGGATAAAATGAAAGAATAAAAGTGATGAAATGAATATTCATCAGCCATTGATTGATCTTTTGATGCATATATGCCTAGAGGCCTATATAATTATATGCAGACCAATGCATATAAGATCTAGCTTGAGTGGACATGGATACTATTGTTGGTTTGATGACATTGAGCTACTCCAAGGTACATGCATGCCAATCACACTATGTGCAATTGAAAAGCCTCTTTTGACCTGGAGCTCGAGCTCCATGCCAAATCACATGTTCTCTGAATGTGAACCACCCCTATTTCCACCTCATTTCGTACTTATTCAACTTCTCCATCATTTCCCTCCAGATTCAGCACGAATCTGGTGAATCAAAGCTCGCCTCTCCACCCTTCATCGGAGCCTCACCACCCCGCTTGTTTTGGTGCCCAACAGCTTCACCAACTGTCCAAGGAGGAAGCCCTTGAGCCACTGGAACTTTTGGTGCAGGTCTGGGGTCTTCAAGACCGATCTGGAGCTGAGTAGAGCACCTAGAGCACCTCCAGGTCGTGTAAAGAAGGAAGAGGCCCGGATCAACCATCACCGCACGTGGAGCTCATCTATCTCCAATGCACACACGAAGTTCGCCCAGGGGTCAAGAGTCATCGTCATAAGGGAGAACGGATGTCAGAGTCACCAGGATTCATCGATCAAAGAAGCCCCTGCTCCTTGTTCTTGGGTGTTCTTTGTGAACACCCAGGAGCCATCAGATCTTCTTCAACTTCCAGGGACATCTGAAGTCGTCCATGCTAGTCGAACTGTTGCATCACCACAACCGCAAGATCCTCGATGTGTCAGCTCGAGAACGGCACTATGAAGGGTCGTTAAATGGGGTAATTTGCATGATCCCCCACCACCTTTTGTAATTTATTAAAAATCTTGTAAATATTTAAATTAGGCTTATATTTTGTGGAAATTTGCAAAGGAACCCATGTATTAATTGAATATTGCAAGTAGATCCACTACTAGGTTATCTCATGTGGTCACCCCCGTGAGTGGCTAAATTGCATTTGTACCCTCCAATTCCTATTATTTATGTTTAATATATAAAAATCGCATTTTAGTTCAAAAACATGTGGTATTTTAGCAAAGAGCCCTTCGCCTTTTATTATTATTGCATAATACCCCTGCCAGCTTGCATATTTTTATTTATGCTTTTTATTTTTGTATAAATAGTTCAAATGCTCAAAAAAATGTGCAAAAATAGGAAAAATGCATGATATGATGTTCATTAATGTCGTACATTTTGTTTAGCATATTTCACGCATTTTATATATATTAAAATTCAAAAGGAACCATTTTATCTCCTGTTTAGATTGAAAAATACAAAAATATAACAAAAAATTCAAAAAATAGAAATATTTTATTACTTTATTTTATCACTATAGACCAAAAATCACTAAAAAGATACAAAAAAACCCAAAAAATAGAAAACCCTCTCTAACCCTAAACAAATAGAGAAAATCCCAAAAATATGAAAAATTAAATTTCTATTTTATATTTACATTTATTACTATATATTAAAAAAGTTTGATAAATTTTGAACCTATTTTATATTTTTCAATCTCAAAAAAAAATGTCCTATTTAAATATCTGATTTGGAATATTTTGGTATTTAGTAATACCTAAAAATTAGTAAAAATTACTAAAAAAATCACAAAAATAGGAGAAAAATAAAAACACAAAAATATTTTATTTTATATACTTGACTATATATAGCTATATTTATAAATAGAATACACTACTAGCACATCTATACATATATATAGTTATATATACTAAATATTATTATTGGTTTTATTTGTATTTTCTGATTTTTATATATTTATTATATATTATATATATCACCTATATTATGCATATTGTATATATATATATGCTTATTATATTTTAAAAACAAAAAGGAAATTAAAAATCAGAAAAATATAAAATAAAATTAAAATTATATCAAATAATAAAATTTAAAAATTAAAAAAATAATATTACAAAAAATAAAAAATCCATATAAAATTAATAATTGAAAACCCACAAAAACACTGAGTGCAGTACAGATAAATATCTACACACATACATTATTTAGCAATAAATAATACCACTACGCATACTTGCACATTATACACATTTATTTGTAAGGTTTATAATAAATTTTGACCTCACATATTGATTTCATTGTTTTATTATCTATCGTGGGTTGATTGTTGAACTTATCCGTTGAGGTTCGCGTCGGTTAAATCAACGACTGTAGTCCCGCCTTGTGAGATCACATGACCGCTCCGCTTGGTTCCTTGGGTATTTCAGTTAGTTGACCCAAGGTCAAACCATTTGCATCTTATGTGGTCCTATTACCATCATCTCAAGGCTCCCTTGAACAGCTCTGAGTTATGTTCCGTGAACCGATCCGGACCCTCAACATGCTTGAAGATCCATATAATCTTGCCCTATAAAAGCCTTGATTTGACCTGTTATTTAATCTCCCATGCTACCGAAATTTGCAGGTGATGCTATTTCACTCTGAAGACTTTAATGACAGTAGAGAGATACATCAAGCATCATTGAAGCTGATCCCTCAATCTTTAGAGAATGAACAGAGGAAGGACCAGTGGGGTTATGTATGAACCCCAACGAGGATTCAAGCATTCTTGTGCAGCTTTGACAAATGGAGTTGATCAACATGATCTAACGAGCAATCAATGATCATTTTTTGCTTAAATCTATAGTTATAGAGACATGGTCAATTTTGTTCCCTTTGTGCGCCAAATTCAAGCCATATATAGGCCTTCATATTAAGGATGCAACCGGATACGGATATTTACATATCCGCCCATCATTGTATCTATTTTTAAGAGGATATGGATATGAGTTTTTTATTTTAGCATATACGGATATGAATATAGATATGAGATTTTATTATTATTTTTTGCGGATATGGATATTATTTTCAAGTTTTTTGAGGATATGGATACGGATATTGTTACATTTTTTTGATGGATATGGATATCCGCATTGCTGGAATACATACATCAACTTGTGTGCTTGTATATCTACAAATATCTTATAGGATTAGTTGCAATATATTGCATCTGGAGTCATTTTCAAATATGGGAAGAAAATATACATCTCTATATTATTTAATTATTTATTATACAGTTATTAAACTTAGTATAATACTATAGTTTCTTTTTATATTTTGTTATCTTGTAGTTTATTAATTTTTATTTAATTAGTTATTAGTTTCAACTTTACCAAACAATCCTACTAAATGTAAGCATTAGAAGGTATTTCTTATCCGCGGGATAATCCGTTTCCATTCGTAAAATATCCGCATCCGAATCATGATTATTTGTTTCCGTATTCGTATCCATATTTAAGGATATGGTTTGAAAATTTCAATATCCACAATGTATACGTTTATGTATCCCTATCCGTATTTTAAAATGGATCAGGATCCGGTAACACCTATATCCACATTCGTATCCGTCTGTCTGTATCCCTAATTCACATGCATCCGACCTAGATAAAAAAGATTGACTTTGTTTGGAGTAAATAGGCGATATTAATATCCTTCTTTTGCTGTTTCGCACGTTATTCCATTGAGAGCAGAAGTGGAACTCAATGCTCGCTCGTGTAATAGTTAATCGTACACTTCTCATGAACCCCATTAATTTTTCACCTACGCTCCCATAAATGAGAATTCAAATCCGTTCTCCTTTATGAGTCCTCTATTAATTGATCACTTAGCAAACAATGTCATTAACAATCAAGCGAAATATCGCTACAACAATTTATCATATAAAGTAGCGACAAGTTCTGGTAACACGAAAATTTTACTTACTGATTGGTTTTTTTTTCTGCATTACTGCAAAAGAATTATTTTGCAGTGTATCCCCGACGAAGGCTGATCATGCCTTTTATCACAACTCCATTACATCGAATATCACAGTCCCTTAATTCTTTCAAAGTGGCTACTAATCTAGCAATCAACCACATCCAAAAGCAATCGTGGACATTTCGTGCATTCCAAAATTAATTGTTGGTGCTCTGCACACATTGTTGGTGAGAATTAGTGTTATGGTCCCACGAAGATCCTAAAGAAATATACTGAACACAGCACCACCACGTACAATATTTACCTGCAATGAATGCAACCTGTCTTACAGGATCCCAATCAAATCCAGAATGTACGTACTATACATGGCTCTCGTCCTATATATCGATCCGTCTTCTTGCTGGAAAAACCATGTATGTATTAACATTAACCGGCATGCAGAATCCAGAGAGCACAGAGCCAAATATACTCTGATCTGGAAATAGATGGAACAATGTCGGTAATACCAATGGGCATGTGAGTTGCGACTGTTGTCTTGCTCTCCATCTCTATCGCGCGTGTATAATAATATATATATAGGTATATGTGATTCTCGTGCGGGGACTACGTTGACAGGCATACGTATGTATGTATATCGCCATCTCCGATGAGCAGCCCCACTGCAGACGTCCTGGAAAGTGGAGACGGGCAACAGTTTCGCATTCGTGCAGGAAGCAAAAGCGGGGACTGTGAGCAGCGTGTGGTCTCTCTCGTTCCCTCTGCGGTCTCTAATTATTAGGGCATGGAAGAAGACCCGGTGGGGGGTGTTGTTGATGATGGGTATTGGGAGAGGAGGAGAGACCGCAGGCCCAAAGTTTGCGGCGGAGGAGGCGTGTCCTTTGCGGAGGAGGGGAGGAAAGGGGTGATGGGGACTCGTCAGTGGGGGCAAAGTGGATGTAACAGAGATGGGTCAGTAGTCCACTACTCACTGCCACTGTTCTCTTTAGGGTTTCCGATGAGCCAACTTGGCTGGAGGGGAAGAGAGGGGTTACATAAAAAGGACTGTTCCATAAATATTCAAAAAAGTTATTACCCTGCCCCTCTCCCCCACACAAAACCATGAGTGAATCCAATGAGTTTGTGTGTATTATTATCGGGGTACCGATCGTGTGCTGTAAAGGGAAATTGCAGCATGTGTTGTAAAGGGCGGGGAGCGTCGAATGAGAATCAAGCGCCCCTCCTGAAAGGGTGGGGATAGTGGATGCGCATCTCGAGGCCGAGAATAGGTGATCGGACGGCTGTAGAGTCTATAGCAGAGTCTGCAGTAGACCATGCAGCAGAGGATCCTCTCTATTATTATCGAGATATATTGAATCTGAATCCGTCTGTTCAGCTAAATACATTGCAGATCCTTCGATCCTCGTATTTCGCTTCAACTCGGGATGTAATGTTTCGCTTCAACTCGGGATGGTGGGTTTCGCTTCAACTCGGGATGTAACTTTTGGAGCAAATCCTTCGATCCTCATGTTTCGTTTTTCTTATGGACGGTGTCTCATAACAGACTAACCACTCAGGATCTTATTGGAAAGATGAATATAACAACTGTCAACCTATGTCATCTATGTCGAACTACTCTTGAAAGCTACAATCATCTTTTTGATAGTTGCATGGTGACACGTGAAACCTTTGCAGCATGTAATCTAGAAGCAAAGTTCGATGATTTCATTAGCTCGACTTCCTTTCCGAACTTGGCCAACACGTACATACCAAACTGGTACGCATTCGTGATCAAATCAACTCTTTGGTGGTCTATCTGGAAGACCAGATGTGAGATTGTGATGACCGCCCGAATGACTAAGGTAAAGGTGTAGAAAAATAGGTCGTTGCGACCTCAATCACTCAGACTAAGTCAATCAAGAAAAATCAACCACTCAGGACATGTAAAACTAATCAAGCACAAAAGGGAGCGGTCTCGCTATGAGATTAACCTGGTATAGCACCCAGGGTCGAACACAAGGAGCACGGATTGGCCAAAGGCCTACGAAGTAGTCAAAATGAAATAAAACACAGAGAAGATATTTTTAGTGATTTTTAATGATTTTTATATTTTTTTGAATTTTTAATATGTGAAGAAAATAAAAGAAAGTAAATATCAACACACTTCTACAATTTATTTCACACACCAAAAATAAAGCAAAAATTCAAGAAAAATGGTTTTTATGTTTTTTAAGTTTTTAGGTGTTTTTGGTGGATTTTTGGTAATTTTCTTTGGTATATTTTATTTTCTAAAAATCAAAAAGTGAGAGAAAGACAGGGTACTGTCCAGCCAGAACCAAAACCCTTAAATAAAATATCTAAGGATCACAAAAGGCTCTGGAGGTAATTTTCCTATATTCTAAATAAAATAAGGAAAATTTGGGCACCAGAATTATTGTTTTTGGATTTTTAGATTATTTATTGTAATTTTTATGGGTTTTTAAGGGTTTTTAAGTTTTTAGGGTTTTTACGCAATGAAAAATAGCCAAAATTGGCTAGAAAATCAAACAACACACAAACAACAGTAACTAAAATTTTTAAAATTTTTGGGGGTGATTTTATATTTTTTTGTGATTTTTCAAGTTAAACAGTAGCAAAAATAGGGGTTTTTGAATTTTTAAAAATAGCAAATGAAATCAAAAATGTCCTCAAAAATTCATAAAAATTCTACACCATGGCAGGAGCCATGTTTCAAATTTTCATCGAATTTGGAGGTGATTTGATATTTTATTCAAAAATAAAGGAGGGGCACAGTGCACAGGGACCTACGTGCAAATACCCAAAAGTTCTGGGGTCCTAGTGCAAAATACCCAAGAAATCACGCGCGAGGCGCGTGCATGGGGCACTCAGGGACCTAAATGTAAGAAAAATAAGTTTCGAGGGCTTATTGGTAACAAGTACCAAAAGTCCAGGGGCTTATCTGCAAAATACCCAAAATAAAACGCACATGGGGAATTAAATCACGCACAGGGGCATAAATGCAAATAAGTAAAAGATTTCATTCAATCCGTAACATCCAAAACTACAGGGCTTAAGTCGCAAATAACCCAATAAAGTTCACGTGACGAAGCACGTGGTCCACGTAGACAGGGGTATAAGTGCAAATAAAGTAAGTACGAGGTCCTTAGTGCAAATATCCCAGAAAATAAACAACTTAATTTAAAAATTACAGGACTAAAATGAAATAAAACAAACAGAGGGGCCTAAGATGAATTTACCCCTTTTATTATCATCGACGGCTTGATGTGCGCCACGTGGCTGATCGGACGGTGGAGAACGGGGGCGACTTTAACTCTGGAAGGGCTGGCCTGATCGAACGGTGGAGAATATTCCACGTGGCAGATCTGACGGTGACGAAGCGTGGTGGAGATACTCTTGGTGAATCGACGGCTGAGAGGAGGGCGCGTGGCGAATCTGACGGTTCTGGCTAGCTGGTGCCTCTCTCTCTGCGCGAGCGGTCAAGATCGACCCTCGGGATGATCGGATGGTGGCAGTGCTCCGTAGATGAATGGTTCAGATCAGATCTGGAGCGAGGAGGATGATCTGACGGTTCTGGAGGATCCTGGAAGAACTGGTCGCCGGCGAGATTCGCCGGGCTCGAGCGTGCGCTAGGGTCCTCTGGAGAGCCTTCTGGAGGTCGGAGAAGAATCGCGGAAGGCTCCCGCGTCTGCTGGTGGTCTCCGACGAGCACCCCGAGCTCCGAGGAGCTCGAGCGAAGGCGGCGGAGCTGGATCTCCTGGCTGGATGGCGGAGGGTCTCAGATGACCCTTGTCTTGACCTGAAAAGCGAACCAGAAGACTCACGGGTCGAGGGCAAATTGCCTCGACCCGGTTAGGCGGCGTGAAGGTGCATGGTGCGTCGGAATGGAGAGCTCCAGCGAAGGTGGTCGGCGGAGGAGCTCGATTCCCAGATCCTGTGCGATCTGGGTTGGGTGAATGGGTGAAGAAGATGCGGAGAGGTCTGGCGAAGATGATGGTCGGGTCGGAATGGCAGATGGGAGATCGGAGGTGGCTGGCGACGGCGGCGGAGCTACGCTACCAGTAAGCTAAAATTCGAAAGATACGCTAATCTACGGCCTAAGAGATCTACCTGGGTGGTCGGAGAGACTGGGGAAGAGCAGGGGGTGCTCCTGGTCTTAGCCTCAAGGGTCGTCTCGGCCCGAGGCTCGGTGCTCACGCTAGTGGCGGAGCAACGGCGGCGACACACGCCGGATCAGTGGATTCACCTCCTCGCCTCGCTGCAACAAGGGCGATCGCTTGCTGTCACTCTCGCGGTGCCTCTGGAGTTCACTGGGAAGAAGGATAAGAGCCAAAGATAAGGCGCGGAGGCGGCGGAGGTCGAGATATATATGGAGACAGGGCCGATTAGGGTTGGGTGGAGACGGCTATGGAAGGCGTGGATCCTTCGGCGAAGGATCTGGCGAGGATGTCGGATGATTGGCGAAGGATCCGGGCACGGGATTTGCGGAGGCGACAGGCTGGAGACGCGTGGAGAAATCGGCGAAGTCGGGTCGGGCGCGGGTCTCCCCAAAAGGAAAGAGTCAGCGGGGGAGTTGACCGGGGTCAACAATCCCCCGTGGACCATTCAGGAGCTGCCACGTATTTGATTTTTTTTGTTTATTTATTTTAAGGCAGAAAATGGCCGAATTAAGAAAAACTTAAAACATGAAATATTTTTCTTTTATTTTTTTCTATTTTTTGGTGATTTTTAATTAATTTTTGGAAATAAGAATAAGGTATGTACATTATAGGTCTATACATAGGTATATGTACAAGATGTTTTTGTATTTTTAATTTTGTAATTTTTATTTGATTTTTGTTTTGTTTCTTTTTATTTATTTTATTTACAAAATATAATCTAGAATATTTACAAAAAGTTTTAGAAATAAATAAATTTATTTACAAGGTGAAATAGCTAAGGAAGGTGGTATATGTACATGGTAAAAAGATATTTTTGGATTTTTGATTTTTTAATTTTTATTTTGTTTTTAATAGCTTTTAAAATATATACAAATATTTACAACATATTTTTGGGTGAGGAAAATATATAGTTTTATTTATTTACAAATATATACATATGTGAGCCCCTATCTCCCTCTACTTGGCTTTTATGCGGTCAGGCCCATGCTGAGCCCTCCCTTGGGTTAGGTTGCTCAATATTTATTCTAAATATTTCCCTCTTTTTCTTTTTACTCTTTATTCTTTTATTTTTGCACAAAAACATGCTAATTATCTATTTTTACAAAGATGCATGCTTTTGCTAATTAATCCTATTTGCACATATCTACATGCATTTGCATAAGTTTTTGTAGCTAAAATATAAGAATAAAGAGTGATGAATGGGTATTCATCACCCCCCTATACTATACTTTGCTAGTCCCTTAGCAAACACTTATTTGAAAAAGAAGTGAAAAAGAAAGAAAAAGAAAAAGAAAAAGAGGATGTACATGGATCAAGATTGAATTATTAAACTTTCCTTCATTAAATTGAAATATGGAGCTCGATCAGATCTTTGGATTATTAATGTGTCGGAACCTTATTCAGACTTAAGCTTAAAACCTAACAGCCTCTAAGTTCCACTACTCTATAACCAAGACTCCTCAATGCTCCGGATCAGAACAAGTCATCAATCACAAACCCTTAAGACCATGAATCTTTTCTTGTCCTGTGAAAGTGAGGTCTAAGCTCTCCACCTCAGAAATGGCAACTTGACAACCCTCCCCAACAAGGTAACTCTATGACCTCAATCTGGCCACTCTTTCCTCGAGGAGCGGGGTATTCCCTTCTAAGTTCAAGTACAACCGGCTCAAGAAGAGGGGGAAGAAGAGAATGGGTCAAGGCCAGTGTAGCCAAGTACCCTTGGGAGCCTGACCAGTGTAGCCAAGTCTCCCTGTTGCAAGCTACAACAGGTGGATCATGAAACCAAGCTTTGCTTATTGCACTTATATACATACTCCGGTGGGATTATCATTTTCTCTCAGACCCACCACTTTTTTGGAGTTCTTTTCTTTTTGCATTTTTTTTTTCGAGTGCATCTATACAACATGTACATGTGCAGCATATATACAAGGAGTTTTTCCTCTTGAGCCAGTAGACTATCCCTCTTTTGAAGCTTTATTGCAACCCACAACTCCCGTCGTTAGACCTCATGGCAACCAGACCAAGTTGAGACGCACTTCCTTCACTAAATGAAGAAGAGAGGTTCCGCCTAGAAGTACTACCCTCATATGCTACCCCAAGCCAAGGAAGACTGCCTCCTCACCACCTCATCCGTAGAGAGCTCGGTGCATAGTGCGGTTGTCCAAGTAAAGCCATAATCTATATGAGTCATGTGTTGTTGTTAAGTGCTCTACTTAGGCTCATTGAGATGACATGTGATCATAGCCTAATGGACTCAAAGAATTAAGTCACCATGGACCTGAAAAGCCTTAAACCTAAGCCCTGTAAGGTTCCTCTTAGAATTAGGTGGATTAAGATCTTAATCAAGCTCCATTTCTCAATTTGATTCCAGGCTAGTTTAAATATCAACTATCATCCAGAAAAACTATATACATATGTACAAAAAGATGCTTATTTACACAAATTTTACAACCATGCAAAATTTTTGAAAAAAATGTTTTGAAATCATGAGTGATGATGCATGAAGTGCAAGTTTTGCAAAAAGAAATTTACACACATTTACACAAGATTTTTGCAAACTTTTGAATTTCAAAACATTTTGGAAAAATTTTGTACTATATACATAGTTTTGATACAAAAATATTTACAAATTTTACACAAAAGATTTTTGAAATCATTTTTACAAAAATAATTTGTACACTAGCTATGTATGTGCAAATAAAAGAAGATTATGTACATGAAAAATTTTTAATTTTTGTGGTTTTTAGCCATTTTTATTTATTAACACACTCACACAAAGTACGAGTTATGGCTAAAGTATATATGAAATATATACACACCCCCCTATACTTAGCTCGAACGATGTCCTCAGAGTCAAGAGCGATGAAGAAGACATAACTCGTGCTATGTATAGGGAAGCGAAAAGAAAGGCTATACAAAAGGAGATGAAAAAGTCAAGAGGAACTCGGGTCTTCCCCCTATACTTAGGATCAAATAATCCTAAGTATAGCAGGCTGTACACGAAAGGAAAAACCGAGTGGAGAATGTACAGGGTCTACCCCCCTATACTTAGGGTAAGATATCCCTAAGTATAGGCAGCTAAACAAGGATAGACAGAAACAAAAAGAAATACCCGAAAGGTCTCACATCCCCCCTATACTTAGGGTAAAGTGCACCCTAAGTATAGCATAATCACAAGATGAAGAAAGGGATCTGGGACTAAGGAATGTGGTGATATGGACATCTGGATCTATATACAGCGGAGGATTAGTAAGGCTCAGGCGTGAGATGCATTAGATGTGAGTCAAAGACCACATCTCACGCAAAATGAATAGGGGCAAGATCAGCGACCCGCGGCTCATGATCTAGAAATGGCTTGAGCCGCTGGCCGTTCACTCGGAAGGTACTCTCAGAAGACAACTCAGATATGTCGATGCTACCGTTGTCGTGTACCTTCCGAACCAGATAAGGTCCTTTCCATTTGCTCTGTAGCTTCCCTGGAAATAATCTAAGCCTCGCATCAAACAGCCATACTCTCTGTCCAATCTCAAAATGCTTGTGGCTGATATGAGAATCATGCCACTCCTTGACTCTCTCCTTATAATGTAGGCTGCTTGAGAAAGCTGCATCTCTAAGCTCTTCCAAGGCGGCTAACTCTGCCCTCCTCTGGTCTCCTTCACCATCTGGATCCATAAGAATATCTGTAACTGCCCAAAGTGACTTGTGCCTCAACTCAACAGGTAAATGGCACGGCTTGCCATATACGAGGCGAAAGGGAGATGTGCCCAAAGGTGTCTTGAAAGACGTCCTATATGCCCACAAGACCGAGTCCAATAGCTGTGACCAATCCTTTCGGTCAGGGCGGACGACTTTCTGCAGAATAGTCTTGATCTCCCTATTCGACACTTCGGCTAGACCATTCGTCTGTGGATGGTATGGTGTAGCAACACGATGGTCTATGTCGAACTCGCTAGCAAGTGCCTTCACCTGGTCGTTGATGAAGTGAGATCCCCCATCAGAAATCAGAACTCGTGGAACCCCGAACCGCGTGATGATATGCTTCCTCAAAAATCTGCAAACTGTCCTCGCATCAGCGGCTCGGGCGGGGATAGCCTCAACCCAACGACTCACATAGTCTACGGCTAACAGAATGTACTCAAATCCCTGACTCTTGGGGAATGGACCCATGAAATCAATGCCCCATGCGTCAAAAACCTCACAGAAGTGAATGGGCTGCATCGGCATCATATCACGCTGTCCACAAGTGCCCATCCTCTGACAGTCAGTACACCTCTTCACGAACTCATCAGAGTCCTTGAAGAGGGTAGGCCACCACAAGCCGGATTGGAGCACTTTCTGTGCCGTTCTCCTCCCAGAATGATGTCCTCCTGCCTCAAGCTTGTGGCAGTAAGTGAGGACACTATGATGTTCCTCCTGAGGAATACACCGACGCCAGACGCTGTCCCCTCCCTCGTGGTAAAGGATGGGATCCTCCCAATGGTAAGACTTGGCCTTCGCTAGGAAGGTCTCACGCCTCTGCCTGGGCCAATCTTGTGGGACTTTCCCAGCAACGAGAAAGTTCACTATATCGGCATACCACGGGAGTGAGGCGATAGCAAGGATCGCCTCATCTGGGAAGGTATCTCTAATGGGATCAATCTGCTCAGAATCCTCAGGTTGCTCTAATCGGGAGAGATGATCCGCCACCACATTCTTGACTCCAGGCTTATCCTTGATCTCAATGTCGAACTCCTGAAGTAGAAGGATCCATCTAGTAAGTCTGGCCTTGGCATCCTTCTTTGACATGAGGTACCGGATGGCGGTGTGGTCAGTATATAAAGTCACTCTAGATCCAATGATATACGATCTGAACTTATCTAGGGCAAACACTACTGCTAGCATCTCCTTCTCTGTGACCGTATAATTCCGCTGGGCGGAATCCAATGTGCGGCTAGCATAATGTATGGCAAACGGAACTCCATCCCTCCTCTGTCCCAGCACTGCCCCTACGGCAAAATCGGAGGCGTCCGTCATGATCTCGAAGGGAAGAGACCAATCGGGTGGCTGAAGGACAGGAGCCTCAATAACACACTGTTGGAGAGTCTCAAAGGACGAAAGACACTTATCATCGACAAGGAACTCGGTGTCTTTCGTCAAGAGGTCAGTCAACGGTCGGGCAATCTTGCTGAAATCATGAATGAATCTCCTATAAAAACCAACGTGCCCCAGAAATGACCGTAGCTGCTTCAAATTGGACGGCGGTGCGAGTTTTCTAATGACGTCAACCTTGGCCGGATCAACCTCCATGCCCCTGTTGGAGATGATGTGGCCAAGCACCGTCCCTTGAGTCACCATGAAGTGACTATTCTCCCAAGACAGAACCAAACGGGTAGCAATACATCGCTGGAGCACTCGGTCTAGGCAGTCAAGACAGGAATCGAATCCATCGCCGTAAACCGAGAAATCGTCCATGAAGACCTCCAAACACTCCCCCACCATGTCCGAAAAGATCGACAGCATGCATCTCTGAAAAGTCGCAGGGGCGTTGCATAATCCAAATGGCATGCGTCGAAAGGCGTACGTACCAAAGGGACAGGTAAAGGTAGTCTTCTCCTGATCCTCAGGAGCGATGGCCACCTGATTGTAGCCCGAGTACCCATCCAGGAAGCAATAATGGCTCTTCCCTGCCAGTCTCTCTATGATCTGATCAATAAAAGGCAGGGGGAAATGGTCCTTCTTGGTGGCCTGGTTGAGTCTCCTGTAGTCAACGCAGACCCGCCAAGAGGTGGGTACTCGTGTAGCAATCTCCTCTCCCGACTCACTGATCACAGTCGTGATGCCCGTCTTCTTGGGCACCACATGCAAGGGGCTAACCCACTTGGAGTCGGAAATGGGATAAATAAAATCTGCACTCCACCATTTTGATATTTCCTTCATGACAACCTCTCTTAGGTTGGGGTTCAGTCGCCGCTGGAACTCACGCGACGGCTTTGCCCCTTCCTCGAGATAGATATGGTGGGAGCACAACGAGGGACTAATCCCGTGGAGATCTGCTACGCTCCATCCAATTGCCTTGCGGTTCTTTTCAAGAACCCCCATCAGACGGGATTCTTGTTCTCCAGTCAGATCGGCAGAGATGATGACTGGGTACATCTCAGACTCTCCCGCAAGGAATCGATACTTTAGCGAAGTAGGGAGCGGCTTTAGCTCTGGACAGCTGGGTGCTGGCAAATCTGGCTTCTGAAGAAGATGTGTGTATGCTGACAATTCTGCCAAATCTGCCTGGGAAAATGATAAAGAACTCTCACAAACTGGATCTGGAGAAGGCGGGTCCTCTGCATTGTCTCTGATCTGCTCTGCCTCTACCTCCTCCTCATCTGTAGGCTCAAGTGGATCCAGGTCTGGTATCTGATCATCACAATCTGCCCAATCAGATTCTGAATCCGAGGGATCTGTATCAACTGCGGTGGCATCAGTACCACCGTAGAGTAGGGTGGCCTCAGTACCACCATCACTGAAAATTGTGTTGCGATCAAGGTCCGACTCTGCTGACTCAATAGTATCCTGAACCAGGGCTGTGCTCTCCAGGCTATCCTCTGCTCTCATCTGTGCATCAGTTGTGTCTGAATATGAGAGGATGGTCTGTGCTGCAGGATCTGCCCAAGCTGCCTCATCATCTGTGATCACAAAATCACAGTCCTGGTGAATGTCTGGCTCTGTATCTATCAGATGTTCTGAATCTGTACTGCCCTCTGAGCGGGATCTATCTCTGGCTCTGTGATCCTTAACCGTCTCTATTTGTATACTCTCGCCCTGGACGCGAAAGAATACCTTCCCACTGTCATGGTCAGTCACCGCCTTGGCTGTGGCCAAGAACGGGCGACCGAGGATGATGGGGGAATCGGTCAACGAGTCAGGGGTCTCCATGTCCAGCACTACGAAGTCCACGGGGAATTGCAAACCCTGAATCGTGACGACAACGTCTCGCAACAACCCCTTTGGCCTCTTGACAGACCGATCAGCAAACTGAAGGTATGTCCTGCTCTGTCTAAGAGTGCCCAACTCTAAGTGGTTGAGAAGGGCTGCCGGAAGAAGGTTGATCGACGATCCGCTATCTAATAGAGTACGGTCGAACCTCTGCTCACTAATCTGACATCTGACATATGGGGCTCCTAAATCTGGCCTCTTGGTAGGCAGATGGTTCTGGATCGCGTAACACGTGGCTTTTGTCAACACATGAATCTCTGCGGTGTTGTTCCTCTTCTTCCTCCTGACTGTGGTCCTGTCTCTCAAGGATCGCTGAAGAAGAGGGATGTGCTGCAAAGCCTCATGGAGGGTCAGCTGGATGTGAAATCGGTCTATCATGCTCTGGCTGAACTCCTCCTGCTCTCTCTTTTTTGGATCTTTTTCTCTTTTCTTCCCCTTCCCCAACTCAAGGGCTCTAGGAAAGGGGATCACAGGGTCCTTCTCAGATGAAGGACTAGGAATAGGCCTAGACGGTTCGATGACCGGATCCTCACATACATCATTCACCACAGTGGGATCAGAAGAAACTAAACCTTTTCCTTTATTCAAAATAGAGTCCTGAGATACATTCATACGAGGAAAGACAACATCTCCATCAAAATGAATAATGGTGGCCTCAGTACCACCTCTAGCTGGCTCTACAACTAGACGTCTTGCGGCCTCAGTACCGCGGGCTGGCTCGGCTCTGCGGGTGGCGTCAGTACCACCTCCTCGATATGGTGAAGCGGCGGCCTCAGTACCGCCGGTGGAATCAGCATCTCGGGTGGCATCAGTACCACCGTCATCATCATGTGCGGCTTCAGTACCGCTCTCCTCTTCCTCATCTGGCGCTCTGGATGGATCCTCGCGTTGTCGCTCAGATGAGGCGCCGCCTGCTGGTCTTCTACCGCTCCTAAGTGTAACAAAATCAGCATCAAATAGATCCGACGACATATCATCAAATGAGTCACTAGGAGTGGTAGGCTCGGTGTGAACTACCTGCTCAGACTTCCTCTTCAAGCTATTCGGATTAGGCTCGATCTGTGCAGGGATGGCGGCCTTCCCTCTCATCAGGTCCCGCATCTCCTCGCGGAACTCGTCCATCTCCCGTCTAAATGTAGCCTGCTGCTCTGTGAAGATGCGGGCTAGATCATCCAAGGCGGGGCTCTCATGGGAGCCCGACGGGTTGCCTCTCTGGAAATGAGGCTGCTGGACCTGGTGCTGCTGCTGCTGAGAGGGGTAAGAGGAAGGATGCTGCTGCTGGTGAGCTTGCTGCTCACGTCTCCAATTCTGTCCCTGCTGCTGGTAGGGACGAGGTACGAAGGATGATGGCTGGTATGCTGGGGGTTGCTGGTGATCTCTCTGTTGGGAGTAATGCCCTCCCTGACCGGCTGGCTGCTGTTGGAACTGGTTACCCCCATTCCCCCACCTGAATTCGGGATGGTCTCGTCGGATTCCAGGTTGAGGACGGTCATACCAAATCCCGTTGACATCCATCAACAGCTCTGCATCGAAGGGGTCTGGCGGCAGTACTGCCAGAGGCTGATCCGGCTGATATACCACCATCTGTAAGTCTGGAGATGGTGGTGACTGGTAAGAGGGCTACTGCTGCTGGTACGGCTCCGCCTGTACAAGGTGAACTTGTCTAGGCTGCTGCAAGGAGCTGGAGCGCTGGGACGAGCTGCGGCTGCTGCCGGAATCGCCTCGCGACTGAAGACGGGGCTGAGAAGCCGTCTGTGCCTCCTGAAGACACAAGAGATGGGTCTTCATGTCGCTCAGAGTTTGTGCCATCTGCTCCATCTGAGTTATGCCCTGGCACTGCTTCTTCTCTATTATTTCCATGCGGTCCAATTTCTCGCTGATAATCCCCATGTCCGCAGCGGCCGACTCTGCCTGTGCGGCTGCATCTGTGGACGAACTGGATGAACCTGCATCAACCCGTGCTATCCGCTGGTACTGCACGGGTCCTGGCGGCTGCTGAGATCTCTGTGTGTACAACCGAGTCTGTGACATCACCATGTAATTTTCGGCCATCTCCTCGTAAATGGCCCAGACTTGGTCGTGGTCCTTGGCAAAGTAGGACCCGCCGCAAGAAGCATTCACCAGACCCTGAAGCTCTGGCGTCATCCCACTAAAGAAGCTCTGAACTAGGTTCGGCTTGGAAATGTCGTGGTGTGGGCATCTATCCAGAAGCTCTCTAAACCTCTCCCATGCCTCGTGAAACTGCTCGTTAGGGAGCATGGAGAAGTTGTTGATCAGGGCCCTCGCTGCATTCGTCCGCCCGAGTGGATAGTACTTGTTCAAGTACTCGGTGCGGAGCTGCTCCCAGGTGTAAACAAACTTCCCTAAATGCTTCAGCCAGGCGGCTGCTCTATCTGCCAGTGAAAAAGGGAAGGCCATCATCCGAATCGTATCCTGGTCCACATGACGGTCGTGGACAGTGCTGCAGATCATCAAAAACTCCTGGAGATGGAGGTGGGGCTCCTCAGTGGCAAGTCCGTGAAAATGAGGAAGCATCTGCAGGGTGTTTGGAGGGAACTTGAAATCCCCCACGATGGCAGGTACCACCACCCAATGGTGCATCAGTGTAGATCCGGGGTTGTGTAACTCCCGCATCGGTCTTGGTGGTCCCGCTGCTGCGGCGGCTGCCGCTGCGGCAGCTGCTTCACAGGCAGTGTTCGCTCTTATCCATCGACTACTCTAGGAGGAGCACTCGCCGGACGTGGCACAGAGTCCGCTCGACCATCTGGGTCGCAGCGAGTAGACCGACCACCAGCCGGACCAGCTCGGAGCACAGGCACATCTACTCCACCTACCAGGCCAGTCAGATGCTATCGATGTCATGAGTGGGGACACTATCGCTCACAGTGCCAAGAATAAAATTGCAAACTAATTGTATATGAGGATCATTATATTCTGCCATATCCAATGACAAGACTAAAGGCTGGGAATGGGTATGGATTCTAAAGGTCTCAAGTTGCCCACAAAATTTATTGTTGCCCGCATCTCGATCCTTTATAAAAAGGGGAGATTTTTCAAGCTCGAACGTCTTCATTTTCGAGCTCTAGATAAATTATTTAATTATTTTTTTTGCATTAGCACGGGATCTGTTCAGCAAGAGATTCATCAACTTACTAAATATACTAGATTTTTTTTCCTCTTACAGAAACTGCTTTTGAGTGAGTGCATAGGAAGCTTGGGATTTGACATAAATTCGATCTGTCCATGCATAAAATATTTCATAACATCTAACAACCAGTTAAAGACATTTGTGAATATCTTGCATTTTGATTATGCCAAGGAGTATCTTGCCACCACTTTATGCGAGTTTCTTGTAGTTACACTCCCTAGCAGAATAAGATTGTTCTGCAAAAAAGTCAACACTTCTTGAATATATTCATACCGAGGTAGTGTCCATAGATATCTTATGTCTAGGAAGCATTTGCATGTAAATTTCTTCTGACAAATCTCCATTCAATAATGAATTCTCCACATCATGTTGGTACAGCCTCCGTCAGAATGAGACAATGAGAGGAAAAATAAGTTTGATAGATTTCATCTTGACCATAGGATCAACGATCTCCAGATGATTGATCCTAAACTTATATCTGTAATGTTTTCATAAATAATCTGAATGACCTGTCTACTTATCCATCCACTAGGATGATCAAGGCAAAACTTGCCAAGAAGTTTGAGATTGAAGACCTGGAAATTCTAAGATTATTTCTAGCAAATGAGATTGTTACAGAGAGACTTTAAGTGTCTATCAATGATATGTGACTTTAATCGACTGGACTCCGAAATCTAGAAAATCTCCCATTGAGGAAATTCACAAGCTGAGTCTTAAAGATAGAAAATTCTTAGAAAGGTCTTTTAAATAATGCTATTAGGTTAGCACGATTTTTTGAAAAATATATAAAGAACATAACGATTATTTTGTTCAAAAGTCATCACGAAGCCTTTACACAAGAGGCGGGGTGGTTCTTTTCGGAGGAATGACAATTCAATCATGCATGCAATATATCAAGGTAGATTAACATGCCATGGCCCTTATTACTAAGATCCTCCTAGTTGTGATTATGCTTTAGGATATATGAATTTAAGCCAACATTCATGCAAGGCTATATTGCGACGACAAAGTAATCATCAATCTCGTCGACAATCCTGTGCAGCTTGACCAAATTAAGGATGAGGAAATCAAAAGATATTTCTTTGAAGAAAATATTGATGTATGTGTAGATTCAAAAGGCCTTCACAATGCAAAATGAGATGAGTATAAGCAAGTTGGGCATGACTGACATATCTGGTCGACTTATGGGAGAGTACCGAGGGTTGTACCCTAGTTAAATGGATCTCAATTACGGATCCATTTAACCCTGACCTCTATAGATACCGTACGCACCCCTTCGTGAAAAAGAAGACAACCCTAAGTACTCGATAGTTCTAGAGCATACCCTCTTGGGATTTCTTCCTTATATTGAGAAGGGGTTTTCATGTGAATCTTCATGTTTCACATGTTTTGATCGTCTGCGTTTCTTTCTCAAAAAATGAGCATAACCATTTTGTTCAGAGGTCAATAGGAAAGCATTTACACAAGAGATGGGGATGTTTGTAGCATCCGGTTTCCAATCAAACCCGAAGTCGTCCGATTTTGGGTCTAATGAACCCAAAAACGTTGTCGATCAATACTAAACAACCTAAAACGACCAATTGATCATGAATCAAAAGTCCTTCGGGCGAAATCGACCGAAAATCGGTCACACCGTAACGCGCACCGTGAAAAGCCGCGACGCAAATTTGGAAACCGCAAAACGAATCGAGACCATCATTAGATCCGATTCGACGATACGAGACCAACGGAATTGACCATTCGTCAATCGGAGGTTGTTTGATATTTTTAATTCGTAAAATTTAACCTTAAACAAAAATCGTATCCGGAAATTTCGGGTATTCAAAACCCGACCGGAAGTATATCAATATTATACTCATATTGACTGTCATTTTGAGATGGTCAAAACAAGATATTCTGCGTAAAAATCCGAGGCCCGAGGTGTGCGCACGGTAGACTTTAAGTATATCAAATAAATAGATATTTTGTTTATAAAAATATATAAAATGTAAAAAAAAAATATTTTAAAACAGGCACCAGTTTGTACTGGATTTCAGCCGTTGGAATATGATGTTTTTTTCTCTTTTTCTCTTTTCAAGCCACATGGCTTTTCCCTTCTTTTCCACTTAACACTTCACTCCACACCACTTGGCAAGCAAATAAATCCCTCACTCTCCCTATAAATATGGCAACTTGTCTCTTCTAATTCCCTAATCCTCCAGTCGTAAGGAGACCAAATCCTCCATTTTTTTTGAAACTGCTGCTGGAAGCCCTAACTTTCTTCCTCCTTTCACCACTAATCCAGCTACAGCAGTAGCAATTACCATCCTTGCTCAAGCTGATGTTATAGCAGCTTTTGGAGACCAATCTCCAAGAAAATATGAAGGTACTGGAGCTCCAGAACATCCACATCTGTTGCATGCAGACTTAGCTTCATGTTTTGAAGAAAATTAGGTACAATCCCTTCCTATCTTTTGCTGCCATGCATGCTCCTTTCACTTGTCCATGAAAATTCACCTCTCTTATATAATCAAAATCAAGATTTCTTGATCTCTAAGTTGGAAATCTGCATGCACTTTAAAAATCCCACTGTAATGCTACATATGTAAATTATTTACATTGTTGCTGTACACTGGAAACTGTATGTCTTGACCGTCCATTCATATATATATTACTTATTTCATGTAAATGTAAATAAAGAAAATGTCATTCAGATATAAACTCAATGAAAACCCGATTATTTTCTTTGTTCTTTTTACAATCTCGGTTTGATTGACACAATAAAAAAATGAAGAACTAATTGATAGTCAGTAAAGGACTGGGCTTGCAATTGGAATTGTAGCAGAAATTTCATAGATATTTTAATTGATGCATGGCAATTTAGAGAGCAGTTATATGACCAGTGACTACAGATCAATTCTTTCGGCACTTTATAGCAGATCAGGAATGTTAATTTAATTTATCAATATTGAGGAATTTCTATATCCAGGATTTGCTAGCATTAGGTTCGCATATATTAGGCAATATGTATATAAGTATTAAAAGAATGCATTTTTATACAAACTGTGCAACCAAGTGAAACATGCCAGGTGAAATATGATAGTAAGAAGTTGCCTGTATTACAATATAATTTGACATGAATATAAAAAAAAATCCCTTCATGATATGAGTACAACCTTGATGCGAAACTCTACCTCCATAAGCTGGGACAACAAGGTTTAAATAGAAAGGAAAGTAGATTGGAGTCCATACATAGACTTTATTGGAGAAGAATTAGGAAGCACTTCCTAAGAAGGTTTCTTTCCTAAGGGTGAACACTTGTCTGTTTAATCCACCAACACTAATAGTAGGACAACCTCCCTCACATTTATAGTCCTTCCAGTAGTACCATATGAAATTGATGTTATGATTTTTTTTGAAATATTCTTATCATAAAAGGCTGTTTAAGTTTATAAGATGTGTTTAGTTAATATATCCCAGTCATGTGTATGATATGATCCTCATAAGAAATGATAAAGGTTAGTAGATTAAGTGGTAAGTGAATTTCGAAGTGCCTCTCTATAAAATCAAATGAGGATATCTGAGGTTAGGTAATTATCGTATATGATCATTAAATACATACTGGCTATTTGTTTAAGAACATAGATATCATATATATATATATAAGATCTGGTATTTGGTTAAGTACATAGTTCCCATCTCGCCACTGACTGCAGTAGGAAGGCAAGTTGAGTGGTTAGCCTTCCATGAATATCTTACAGTTCTGTATCAAGTTTCATAATAAATTGATTTTATAACCTATAACCACAAAGTTGATCACCTCATGAAACCCTTCTTTGGATATTCCCTATTAACTATGAATCACTATCAATAAGATCAATGATCAAGAGATCAAGATCTGTAAAATTAAATAAGGAAATAATTGAGAAATAGATCAGTTGAGAAGCAAGTGTTGATCGTGAATAACATATAATTTATAATGCCAGTCATGGTGACCCTTACACCAGACCGTGCGAGGGCGCGGTGACCCTCAACTGGGCGGGAGAATAGGAAGTCCAGTTAGGGCAGCGGCCGCTTAATGCGCGGGTCTAGGATCCCAGTCTTTTACACGGTTTTTACGCGAGCTCGCAGTGTTTTTACGCCTCGTTGGGATCCAGACTTTAGACCAGTTCCGCTAACCCTGTCTTTTAGGATACCCAGGCGGGGGATCCTTGGTTTTCAGTTTTTACGTACGAGCTCGTCCGCCCGTACTAGTCGGGCCGTTTTCTAGAGCGACTTTTCTAGGGAGTCTCTCTCACCCGTCTCAGTGGCGTAGTTGGGGAGTAGACCTATCCCTCTATTGGACCGCGCTTCCAATTAGAGGGCGAGACGGAAGAGCCATTTGTAGGCTTCTTCACCGCTTGAGTTACTTCGCCAAACAGACTTGGCGATTCTATATTTCGATCATCCATATCTACATCCACAACATCTGGAGCTATATCTGAAACATTGAAGTTAAGATTTGGAGAAGTTATGACCAAAAGACCATTATCTCTACCCAAGAATTTAAATAAATTAATAGATCTCTAAAATCTCAACTTTTCCATTTTTCACTCACCAACATGATCTCTGAAGAAATAGATATATGCATTCACACTCATACACTCATGATTACGCAACTGCTATATAAATATGTTACATATGGGAAATGCCGGGTTCTGGGGAAATCATTAGAACGCATTACAAACAAACCCCTTTTTACTTACGCAAGTAGATAAAAAAAATGTGCTTGTTCTACCTTTCTACTTGCTCTCTTTTGTACATTGATTTACTTGTTATTTATTTTAAACTGCGGGTTTGTATTCACGTTAGTGATGCCTCTTCTTTCCTATTGTGTGTGTGGCAGGCAAACAGCCTGCAGTTCAGTAGCCGCTCAGTAGCTATACATGGTTCCAGGAGATAGAGTTTATACCCGACGGTATGAATTACTTTGTCTCAGTTTTTGTTCAGATAATGATGTAAATGTTATCTCTTTTGTATCATATTTTGTGTGTATGTTGTAAATGGAAGATCATTGTACATGTTGAAAACTGATATGAATATAAATGAAAAGAATTTTGGTGCCATATTGTCCCTTTTACTTGTGGTCATGTGTTAAGAATGAATGTCATACTTATGCGAAAAATTTTCCCTGTATTGGTGTGACTTGTGTGAATAAATGTGAATGATATATTGCGAAATGCGCGTAAACGGGTACCCGGATCCTGAGGGGTTGATAGTTTGGTATCAGAGCAGTGGTACCCCGATACGCACATTCGCAGTATTTCAATTCCAATCGCATTCAGTTCTCGAATAGCGATAGTCTTCCGACTTATCGTGAGTTCGATAAGGGAAATATGACATTCATACTCTATAACCACAGATGTCACCAATTTCATTAATTTTCATCTTATATCCCAAATAGAGAAAAGCATTTATGATAAATATCTGTCTAGGGCATCCTTATGACTAATTATGGTTCTCATGCAGAGCCATGGCATCTCGACCAGGTCAGGATACTTCTGATCAGCTGGCACGCATACTGAGCGCACTTACCGATCTTCAGTAGCAACAGGTTGCTATGAGAGGCCAGCAGGAGCAGATATTGGCCCAGCAGACCGAGATTGCTGACAGGCAGACGGATATTGAGATGCGGTTTGAGGATCTATCAGATTTCACGTACCGTCCATCACAGGATGGGATACGGCAAGATCCGCACCAGTCCGTTGAGGTGGAGCAGCCTCACCCTGATGATGCACTAGAGGACATACCAGAGCATGGAGCTCAGGAGGATGCAGACTTGGACAGGGAGCAGGACCCTGTTGACTTTGCTTGCGAGGATGCACACGAGTATTCAGCCATTCACAGGCACCAGTCGGTCTTCACTTCTTATCAACGGGCCAACATACCCTTGTTCGAGGGCACAGGTCCACCAGATGATGCTGAGCAATGGCTGAAGAGAGTAATGAAGGTGCTCAAGGCAATTCATGTGCCACGAGACACGTGGCTATCTTTCATAGAGTATTCACTGACAGACTTCGCCGAGCGATGGTGGGAGGCCGTAGTGTCCGAGTTAGGCCGAGAGCCTACTTGGAACGATTTCGAGACGAAGTTCTGAGGCCACTTCTTTTCTGCGAAGTGGAAGGAGTCCCAGCGCCGACTGTTTGCAGAGCCTCGTCAGGGACAGATGACAGCCAGGGATTATTTTATCAGATACACAGAGCTGTCACGACATACACGAGCGGCTGGCGCATTTCCAGAGGAGAATCTGGAAAAGTTCATTGGCGGCATGCGAGAGGAGGTGCAGGAGAAGCTGGCAGGACTACACATCACTTCTATCTCTGAGGCTACCGATGCTGCGGAGAAGTTCGAGGACATCAGGGGGAGACGTTTCGGGAGCTCGTCTGGAGCCGCGCCTAGACCGCGACGATCTTTTGGACCGATACATCGACCGTTTCAGCAGCAGAGGTCAGACAGACGATTCCGACCCACAGGTTCGTCCTTCACAGGCAGTGTTCGCTCTTATCCATCGACTACTCTAGGAGGAGCACTCGCCGGACGTGGCACAGAGTCCGCTCGACCATCTGGGTCGCAGCGAGTAGACCGACCACCAGCCGGACCAGCTCGGAGCACAGGCACATCTACTCCACCTACCAGGCCAGTCAGATGCTATCGATGTCTAAGTCTATCAGTCCAAACAGTCTCAGAGTCCTGTATTATTACAATTAATAATAAATGAATAAAATTCTATCCTACTGCCTCACTCCACTCAACTCTCTCCTCTCGCTCTCTCCTGCGGCTTCGTAGAGAAAGAAAAGCCGCCTCCGAATGCCGCGGCTGCACCGGCTCCTCGAAAGTCGCCTCCGCGGTCCTCGGGCCCTCGCAAGAAAACAGGAAGAGTGGTCAGACCAATCAAATAGTAAATGAAAATAAAAGCAAGGGTATATGTGCAAAAATGGAAAACAAAATAATCACACAAAATAAAACAAAAATAAAAACAAAAGAAAATCAAAATAAAACAAAATAAATCAAAAAGGAACTATGAACAAAAGCCACGAAAAGCCGCGAGCTCCGAAGAGCCGCGAAAACAAAAATGAAAAGAAAGTCAAAAGTAACTACTAAGCCGTGCTCCCCGGCAACGGCGCCATTCTGATGACCGCCCGAATGACTAAGGTAAAGGTGTAGAAAAATAGGTTGTTGCGACCTCAATCACTCAGACTAAGTCAATCAAGAAAAATCAACCACTCAGGACATGTAAAACTAATCAAGCACAAAAGGGAGCGGTCTCGCTATGAGATTAACCTGGTATAACACCCAGGGTCGAACACAAGGAGCACGGATTGGCCAAAGGCCTACGAAGTAGTCAAAATGAAATAAAACACAGAGAAGATATTTTTAGTGATTTTTAATGATTTTTATATTTTTTTGAATTTTTAATATGTGAAGAAAATAAAAGAAAGTAAATATCAACACACTTCTACAATTTATTTCACACACCAAAAATAAAGCAAAAATTCAAGAAAAATGGTTTTTATGTTTTTTAAGTTTTTAGGTGTTTTTGGTGGATTTTTGGTAATTTTCTTTGGTATATTTTATTTTCTAAAAATCAAAAAGTGAGAGAAAGACAGGGTACTGTCCAGCCAGAACCAAAACCCTTAAATAAAATATCTAAGGATCACAAAAGGCTCTGTAGGTAATTTTCCTATATTCTAAATAAAATAAGGAAAATTTGGGCACCAGAATTATTTTTTTTTTGGATTTTTAGATTATTTATTGTAATTTTTATGGGTTTTTAAGGGTTTTTAAGTTTTTAGGGTTTTTACGCAATGAAAAATAGCCAAAATTGGCTAGAAAATCAAACAACACACAAACAACATTAACTAAAATTTTTAGAATTTTTGGGGGTGATTTTATATTTTTTTGTGATTTTTCAAGTTAAACAGTAGCAAAAATAGGGGTTTTTGAATTTTTAAAAATAGCAAATGAAATCAAAAATGTCCTCAAAAATTCATAAAAATTCTACACCATGGCAGGAGCCATGTGTCAAATTTTCATCGAATTTGGAGGTGATTTGATATTTTATTCAAAAATAAAGGAGGGGCACAGTGCACAGGGACCTACGTGCAAATACCCAAAAGTTCTGGGGTCCTGGTGCAAAATACCCAAGAAATCACGCGCGAGGCGCGTGCCTGGGGCACTCAGGGACCTAAATGTAAGAAAAATAAGTTTCGAGAGCTTATTGGTAACAAGTACCAAAAGTCCAGGGGCTTATCTGCAAAATACCCAAAATAAAACGCACATGGGGAATTAAATCACGCACAGGGGCATAAATGCAAATAAGTAAAAGATTTCATTCAATCCGTAACATCCAAAACTACAGGGCTTAAGTCGCAAATAACCCAATAAAGTTCACGTGACGAAGCACGTGGTCCACGTAGACAGGGGTATAAGTGCAAATAAAGTAAGTACGAGGTCCTTAGTGCAAATATCCCAGAAAATAAACAACTTAATTTAAAAATTACAGGACTAAAATGAAATAAAACAAACAGAGGGGCCTAAGATGAATTTACCCCTTTTATTATCATCGACGGCTTGATGTGCGCCACGTGGCTGATCGGACGGTGGAGAACGGGGGCGACTTTAACTCTGGAAGGGCTGGCCTGATCGAACGGTGGAGAATATTCCACGTGGCAGATCTGACGGTGACGAAGCGTGGTGGAGATACTCTTGGTGAATCGACGGCTGAGAGGAGGACGCGTGGCGAATCTGACGAATCTGGCTAGCTGGTGCCTCTCTCTCTGCGCGAGCGGTCAAGATCGACCCTCGGGATGATCGGATGGTGGCAGTGCTCCGTAGATGAATGGTTCAGATCAGATCTGGAGCGAGGAGGATGATCTGACGGTTCTGGAGGATCCTGGAAGAACTGGTCGCCGGCGAGATTCGCCGGGCTCGAGCGTGCGCTAGGGTCCTCTGGAGAGCCTTCTGGAGGTCGGAGAAGAATCGTGGAAGGCTCCCGCGTCTGCTGGTGGTCTCCGACGAGCACCCCGAGCTCCGAGGAGCTCGAGCGAAGGCGGCGGAGCTGGATCTCCTGGCTGGATGGCGGAGGGTCTCAGATGACCCTTGTCTTGACCTGAAAAGCGAACCAGAAGACTCACGGGTCGAGGGCAAATTGCCTCGACCCGGTTAGGCGGCGTGAAGGTGCATGGTGCGTCGGAATGGAGAGCTCCGGCGAAGGTGGTCGGCGGAGGAGCTCGATTCCCAGATCCTGTGCGATCTGGGTTGGGTGAATGGGTGAAGAAGATGCTGAGAGGTCTGGCGAAGATGATGGTCGGGTCGGAATGGCAGATGGGAGATCGGAGGTGGCTGGCGACGGCGGCGGAGCTACGCTACCAGTAAGCTAAAAATCGAAAGATACGCTAATCTACGGCCTAAGAGATCTACCTGGGTGGTCGGAGAGACTGGGGAAGAGCAGGGGGTGCTCCTGGTCTTAGCCTCAAGGGTCGTCTCGGCCCGAGGCTCGGTGCTCACGCTAGTGGCGGAGCAACGGCGGCGACACACGCCGGATCAGTGGATTCACCTCCTCGCCTCGCTGCAACAAGGGCGATCGCTTGCTGTCACTCTCGCGGTGCCTCTGGAGTTCACTGGGAAGAAGGATAAGAGCCAAAGATAAGGCGCGGAGGCGGCGGAGGTCGAGATATATATGGAGACAGGGCCGATTAGGGTTGGGTGGAGACGGCTATGGAAGGCGTGGATCCTTCGGCGAAGGATCTGGCGAGGATGTCGGATGATTGGCGAAGGATCCGGGCACGGGATTTGCGGAGGCGACAGGCTGGAGACGCGTGGAGAAATCGGCGAAGTCGGGTCGGGCGCGGGTCTCCCCAAAAGGAAAGAGTCAGCGGGGGAGTTGACCGGGGTCAACAATCCCCCGTGGACCATTCAGGAGCTGCCACGTATTTGATTTTTTTTTTTATTTATTTTAAGGCAGAAAATGGCCGAATTAAGAAAAACTTAAAACATGAAATATTTTTCTTTTATTTTTTTTCTATTTTTTGGTGATTTTTAATTAATTTTTGGAAATAAGAATAAGGTATGTACATTATAGGTCTATACATAGGTATATGTACAAGATGTTTTTGTATTTTTAATTTTGTAATTTTTATTTGATTTTTGTTTTGTTTCTTTTTATTTATTTTATTTACAAAATATAATCTAGAATATTTACAAAAAGTTTTAGAAATAAATAAATTTATTTACAAGGTGAAATAGCTAAGGAAGGTGGTATATGTACATGGTAAAAAGATATTTTTGGATTTTTGATTTTTTAATTTTTATTTTGTTTTTAATAGCTTTTAAAATATATACAAATATTTACAACATATTTTTGGGTGAGGAAAATATATAGTTTTATTTATTTACAAATATATACATATGTGAGCCCCTATCTCCCTCTACTTGGCTTTTATGCGGTCAGGCCCATGCTGAGCCCTCCCTTGGGTTAGGTTGCTCAATATTTATTCTAAATGTTTCCCTCTTTTTCTTTTTACTCTTTATTCTTTTATTTTTGCACAAAAACATGCTAATTATCTATTTTTACAAAGATGCATGCTTTTGCTAATTAATCCTATTTGCACATATCTACATGCATTTGCATAAGTTTTTGTAGCTAAAATATAAGAATAAAGAGTGATGAATGGGTATTCATCAGATTGCATTTCATGATGCTCATTGCAACATTTCTTTTATCATATCAAGAGCATCTCTTATTTGTAAGACTCGGATCGGAATGCAATCCGATGTGGATACAAGTTGTTTTCAACATTGTGAAGAGGCTCTAGTGTTATAACCGTTCACCGCTGATATCAGGTCTTGTAATTGTAAACTCCTATACTCCATCACCGTCCTCAGTTGTATCAGGCAACAAGTTTTCTACAAAGAAGATTATGTTGTGATTGTCGTATGCGATCCCTGCAAATCGATATTGTTTTTGTCGTCGGTTGCAGACTCCCTTTTATTTAGATTTATTTTGTTGTTTTTGTGGCCCGTGTCTACGCGGGCTCCTGCTGCTCTCGGTTAATTTGTATGAACGATCAAGATGATAGTTGTTTCGTACCTTTACTACGGAAATTTTGTATATTTTTCTGATGAATGAAATTGAACCTTTTATCTAAAAAAACATTGCAGAAGCCGTTGTATGACCTCCCCCGGCCTTATCGGTTGATGCGTAAAACCTATCGTCACAAAGCAACATTCAGATTATGGGTCCTGATTGTATTAGGATTAGATGATCACATCCGTTTAGGGTTCGGGTAAGCTTCATCCTCTGCGCTGCCATTCTACCACTAAGTTAGATAGGCTTCCACCGCTGTCGTCGAGGATGTAGCCTAATTAAATGTGAATCTCGTCAATCGTGTAATGGATTTTTTTTCATTGTTGTGGCCAGATTCAACATGATATATATTATACAGTAATTATCTCGATTAGTATGAATTAATGTAAATGCATTGTAGATTAGCAGAATTATAATCATGTATTTCCGCTTCGTATTCCAATTACATAGATAAATCACGAACCGATTTAATATGCAATACAATGTATTAAGGCAAGATCGAAACAAGGCAAGGTAATAAGCCATATCTGGCGGAAACAAAATGGTAAATAAATCAATTTAGGGATCATTGATGTGTCCATGTAATAAAGTGTCCTTGGAGAAGATATCGTCTCACAATACCAGTACGTAGTGTCTAGCGATCTGCTCCCGGGATAGGACGACACGATCGACGTCGGCGCACACCAAGGAGACCGCTGTCGAAAATACCTTACGGAACTACACCCGAGAGAAGGAATATAGAGCTTAATTTCATGGTGGAAGAAGACATTACAAGGAAAATAAGTTGTGGCTACAGAACTATGGTCATAGATGTGGGGCTTGTGGCCACTGAATTGGACTCTGGCCACAACACGTCATGGCCAGTAGCCGTAGCTATAAGTCTCGTCGCGAGAGTTCTCTAACCACGAATATGTCGTGGCCACTACATGTGACTACAGAACTTGTCGTGGCCACAACTCTAGTATGAAGACTTTGGCCATGGAATTGTAGCTACGAGAAACTAGTGGCCACAGAATTATCGTGGCCACAAGTTTCGGTAGCTACATTCCGTGGCCACAACTCATTTTTCTTGTAATGAGAGAGAGAGAGAGGGAGAGAGTTTTTCTTGCATGTGTAGAAAATTTCGTGTCTCCGGAGAAGACCTAATGCAGGTCTTCGAAATCCATAACCGCAACTCAACAGGTGTCTGGTCGGACTTCGAACGGTTGAGTCTGGGTCGTTGGATTTCCATAGCAGATAGATTACAAATTAACTCCTTGGATTAATTTATTCGACCCACTAAATGAAACCCGTAGTGAAAGTACCAAGATCCGAGATCTGAATTGACTTTTCCGAACCCGAGCCAGAGGCGGCGCCGATGACGAAGCAGAGCACGCGTGCTCATGCATGTGTGATCCTCCATTCTTCTTCTCTACTATTGCTACCAGAACTTGAGTGAGAACTCATATATAAATTCACCAAAATTTTAGCACTGCTCCATGTGGTACTATAAACTCCATCAAATTTCACCTTTTTTTAAATTTGAGAATTCCCAGCTTCACATCCAACTGAGTTGGCTTCCACTTGAAATCAACTTGGTTACCCAATGTAACAGCATAGGTTTACCAACTTAAAACCTAAATATCTTACACTATATTAAGTACGGTGGAGTAGGCACTGTAGCATTCACTGTAGCTCAGTGCCTATCCTCTATGCCTTAATACGAAAATTGCCTTGCCATGCTTGGGTTTGGATTTCTATTAACTCGACACCATTTTTCCGTCGGTCGCGCCACGTGCTTCTCAATTGTGCCCAACAGCAGCACGTATGGGCCATCTTGCCCTTTTTGATTTAGCTCTCTTCCCAGACCCGACAATGTTTCCCCAAATCCGTCGCCGCCCTCCACGACTTCGCCTACAACCCTCCGCATCTTCACATGCAGCATTCCCTGTCGTCGACTGCTGCAAGAGTGACGGGAGAACGGTTGAAGGAGGTTGCGGCCTCGAATGACATCTACGGTATGGTGCATCTCTGATCTCTTTTTGTTTTCACGATGTCTCCAATTCTAAATTTTTTAGGGGTTTCTTTTTGAAGTATATTTCATCTCCGATCTGTCATTTGCCCCGTTCGCCTTCAGTTTCGGAAGGCTTCTCTGTTCCTCTTTGTATTAATCTCTCATTTTTCTCCTTCGGCTTCGATTTTGAAAGGCTTCTATGGTTTTAGTTTTTTTAGAGATCATATGAGGCTGTAGCGTTTAGTTTTGAGGGCTTCTATGATTGTATCAATGGTCTTATTCTGGGAGCTATCAAAATGCATATGCATGGTTCACGTCGGTTGGTTTGTGTTTAGTTTTGAGGGCTTCAAGTTCAATCGTTCAGTACTGAAGTTCAGACGGCCAATGCCCAATGTTGCTCTTCTCTTGCTGTCCTATTTTTCAGATAACATTTTGCTGCAACCGCTTCTAGGATTTAAATTGAAAATGCTGGGTAAACTTTATCTTCTATTTCAATTCGTTGTGATTTCTGCTTGCATTTGGGTACTGATTTCATTACATTTTGTGCATTTGGCTAATGATTTTATTATTTATGTTTTTGTTTGGTTACTTATTTCCATATAAATTAGTTATAAGTATGGGATTTGGGTTTGGAAGTGAATATATTTTTGAAAAAGTCGTATATTGTTACGCCTATTTAGATTTGAGACTAATTTTTTAAAAAAGTTACCATTAGATTGTGTTATTCTGGTTGAAATAATAGGGTGATGATCTTATACCTATTAAGATTTGGGCCTCATTTTTATCTTCAGTTAGGATGCGACTATGTCACTCAAATCACAAAATTTAAATTCGGTTAAATAGAAAAGGTTGATTGTGTGCAATGCTTGTAGTTGAGCTGCAGTCATTTGTACACCGACAGTTTCAGTATCGTCGTGATTATTATTTCAGTGGCATGTACTTATAAAATATTTTTTCAATGACATGCACTTAATACATATATGATTATGTTATTTATGCCTATTTCTGCGCAGCATCAGCAAATGGTCCGACACCAAGAAACAACTGGTATAGAGCCATGATTTCAATGATGACGCTTCTCATGGTAACTCTCTACATAGTTCCGTAAGCACAATTATCTTTTGTGGAATTGTGACTTATTCACCACATAATGTCACTTTTAACATACCGATAGAGAAAAAATGATTGTACATTAGAAATAGTTCATTCTATCTCCTTGCTCAAGTTCCCGTGCTCGAAAAAGATTGAAAACCTGTGCTCGATTAGGTATTGGTAGTATTTCTTCTTCTTGCACAAATTCTACATGTGCTCGATGTGTTTTGAATTATTTTATCATAGTATATGAAGTTATTATTGATATACTATACAGATATATTGACTTCCCATCATGATGTTGCTCGAAAAACCTTACGATATATAATTCTTGATTGTTTACATATAATTTTTCATGGAGTAATTCCTTTGTAATGTGAACTATTGTTTCTAAGTTCTATACATTATCTTGACGGTTTCTTTGCCTTTACAATCATTGCAATTGCACATGTGTTTCTATTGTTATGAATCAAAATTTTTAAGCATTGTTATCACTGCCTAATTAACATTTACTTATATTTAACTAATGCTTTAAAATCATTGCTTATTTTCAAAGCAAATTTTCTTCCTTTCCATATTTGTGATCGAGGTATTACATTTCACTCTAAGAATAATAAAGAGTTTGCTTTGTTGTAATGTTGTAAACTATGGTCTTTAATCCATTAACAATTTAATTTTGCTTCGTTCTGATGTTTTAAAGTGTAAATTAGAGATCTTATTTTTGACAATTAAACTTTAAATCCATGTTATTGGCTTCATTTAGTGGGAGGGTATCTCATGAAAATCAGGTTTTATTAGATACAATATATGACTCTATATTGTTCTTATTTGTAGGAAGCCATGTAGTAAGTGTGGAGCAACAAACATTAGATGTTGAACGTCTCGGGACTGAATGTAACATCATTGTAGACTTTTTCTTCTTATGTTACTTTTTACAAGTTCTTGACTCAATAATATCTTTTTATTATGTTACTCTACAGTAAAATTGTTGATGATGCATGCATATAATATCGAATAATTTCTATTAGGTCTTCAATATGAAAGATATCTTTCTTTGATGCAATATTGAAAATGTCACTAAATAATCTACCATTACATATAGTATGTCATTCTTTTTCCTTATTTAAAGGAAGCCAGACATTGGGTGGTTGGAGACAAGCATCACATTCTGAGAATAACGTTGTCAAAGGCGCCCTCATTTAACATCCTAATTTATTTTTTTTGAAATATTGTTGAATGTTCCATTTTTCCTTGCTATTTTAACATCCTAACAAATATGTGTTATGTCATTATATGACATAGTAATAGATTTACTCATCCTTTACTTTATCTAAAGAATGAAGCTTGGGACTGGTGAATCAGATAATATAGAAGAGATTTATATTACAACTTTCAGAGATGTGGCAGAAAAAATGGATATAACAATGGCTAAAATGCATGAATTACTTAGACGAGTATAATTTATAATCTTTATTTGTATTAAAGTAATCAAAATACCTGTAAATGGATTCACACTTCTAAACATTATTTTCATTTGTAATGTATACATGAAGATGCATTGGATCTCTTGGAACATCTTATCAATACACATTTATGGAAAAGATATATCTTCCATGTAAAGTAACAAAAAATCATAAATTTATTCGCCAAAAAGATTTCACAAAATTGCACAACTACTTCAATTCAGGAGATCGATATCTTACCTGCTTTGAACCAGTCTTGAAAATCTTGGGGTATGTATCACTATGTTAATCTACATATCCATAAAATCATCTCCTTGCTTTATCTTTTATTACCTGATATGTTTCTTATTCATTCCAATCTTACAATCTACATGACTTCCCATGTTTGCCTCGAAGATATACAACATTTTTTTGGCACGACCTTCCTAGCAGATAATGTTATCGCATACCCAGTTCTGTAATTTTTTGTAATTATATGAAAGGAACATATATAAATATATTTTTGACATATATATTCTTTTTCCAGCCTTATCTCCATTTTGCATTGTAGAGCCAAACAAACTTCTTGCGTAAAGGTGTATCTTTTGTGTGGTCCTTAACATGATCAGTTTGAACTGCTTATGAAAGCATTTCTGCAGTTTGCATTCAAAATTTATGAAGTTTTCAATATTATTTTTTCGGTGATTTTAATTTCCATCACCCAAAATACTACATTTTCCGTGCAACGCACGAGCTTGACACTAGTACTACATTAATTGCAACATGGTGATCATGAGAGGCCGTTTTCTCCAACAACATATGGCCAAACGAAATTCATGAATTTTCTTTTCCTTAAGCGAAACTCGGTTGAAAAAACCAGTGGATGATAGAGAATCTGGTCGTGATGTGTGAGTAATGAAGTTTGGCCTCTAGAGGCGACAATGCTATAATCATTCTTACGGTGTACTGTGTACATGGATTATTTCTCGAGCTAACGGAAGATCGTAGGGGGATGTTGTAGAGAGTTATTGATTTGAATAGTTACGGATACCTACCAGGCAAAGTTTTAAAATCCGGACCGGACGTTGAATCGGTCAGTCATCGGTTTGGTCCAACTAGGTTGGATCATCGGTCCGAATCGATTGGATCAGCAATGATGCCAGCATGACGTCATCATTCATATCTACTCAAAAAAATCAGACCGTGCTTAGTTTACTGGTCCGGCCGGTTGAACTGATTTTTTTAATCGATAAAAGCATATACATATATGTAAGTATGCATGTGTGTGTGTGCCAATGAAATAATCGTTTCAAAATGTCAAAACATTCAATAGAATAACATGATTGTCTATTTCGAGTAAAACTGTACAAAAGTTAACCACATTTTCTAACATTGTATATGAATACAATATCGTGATCATTTATATATAGTTGCTTCTAGAAATCTAATCTAAGAAGGTAGGGGCACAACTGATATTCCAAAAAAGAGAGGGGCGTAACTTATATTGCATAAGTTAAGAAGGGCGCTAGTGATGAAAATCCAATTATTTAATTGTTTATACTTTTATTTCTAGAAAATGTTTCAAACCATCAAAAATAGGTCAACCACTAGTTGAAGCCGATTTTTTATTTTTTATTTTTTTTAAAAAACTAATTACATGAAACCGGTCGGACCGATCTAGGGGCCGATTCTCGGTCCAACCGATCCTGGTTTTTTAAATCCTACTACCAGGTGTACTGTACCAATTCAGATTTTCTTCACCATAAATAGTGTTGCTTCTTTGCATTTTTTTTCTTCGTCGAATTTCTCACCAAACAGCATAATCATCCAACGGTTTGTAAGCGTCATAATTCCATTAACTTCCTGTTTGAAGCATAATTAATCGTCATGTGAGAAACGCGTGGAGTTGCAATTTGAAATGTAAGCAATAATATATATATATATATATATATATATATATATATATATATATATATATATAACAATAGAGGGCCTTTCAAATAGGACGCAGTCCTTCCTGAGTTCAGGAAAGCCACCCCTTTTTTGTATAAAAACGAGCACTTATAGTAGAATACGTATACAATTTGTATTATAGGTGCACGTTATAAATACAAAGCCACATACAAAACTACGTATTATAATACAAACATTAAAACTGTACATTATAATACAAAACTGTATATGTATTCGGTAATACAAAAAAGAGGCTGGCCTTCCTTAACTATGGAAGGACTGCGTCCTATTTGAAAGAAATCCTATAACAATAAATAGATATGTTCAATGAAAATAACACCCATTAGCACCATCTTTTGTTAGGGAATTTGTGTGAACCGCTCAATCAAGATCGAACAGCTCGGATGATGCACCTTTAGCCAAAGTATCCACAAGCCGAGCATCGGTGGAATGAGTCGATCTATTGGGTTTCTACATTAACATCGTAGCATTGCACACGTATAACAAATAAAACAGTGGCACGTGTGGTTTTGAATCATGATCTTCAGAGCTCAAGGCATGCTGCTCAACCACCAGACCATTGAAGTGGGTTCGCACCCAGGAAATCCTATCCAACGCTATTTTACTCACGACAAGGGCGTGCTCCTCGAGTGAAAGATGTGATCACACCGCTACAAGCGTGTTTTTAATGCGAATGCGGATGGGGGAGGTGATCCAGATATCAAAGGACTAGAGCAAGATAAATGCATCCTGGGATACAGGACGATGCCCAGAGTGTGGCCCGTTCCATAAATTTTACCCGCGTCGAATAGGAACACATGACACCTAACAGGAATATCGAACAGGAAAACAGGAACTGCACACTACAGTCGTGATTTTGCTCGTACTGGTTAATTAGTATGTAGTTCAGGTTTATGCTCCGACTGATTAGGCACACAAAAAACAAACCCATCTACAAGTGTCGATGGCCTAACTTTTTGGCATGCAGTAGAAGCATACCTGTCCGAATACACAGGTCAAAAAAATAAAAGAAGGGAAGCTGCTTCTACATGACAGCCATGGGTTGGGATGATAGGGATAAGGGTTCAGAAGAGCCTTCAAGTCCTACTCGAGATAATTCTAGAGGTGCAAATAGATATCTGTTAGAGTAATTATGTTATTTGTTTCTTTTAATTGTCTTGTTTCTGTAATTTACCCCTAGAGCTTTTCTCCTATATAAGAGAGCTCTAGGGTTAGATGAAAGTTTATCTTGCTAATTCCCTTCAACATGATATCAGAGCGACGGTCCTAGACCAGAGTTCTCGAAACCCTAACCCTAACCCACCCCACCTGCCGGCCTCTCTCTCTCCTTCTCTCTCGATAGGCGCCGCCGCACGCGCGGCTGGGTGATTTGAGTACTATTAATGGCACAGGTGATTTGCATGCGCAGACAGATGTACAGGGTGCAAATGATACTACCACTACTCCAGTTGATGATCTTCATTTTCCTATTGCCCATAGAAGGCAAAAGCGTGCGCGGACAATGAATCCCAAATATGGGATGGACTTTGCATCACAGGCCTGTTTGGAGCGGTTGTCCCCGAAGTTTCGCGAGTTCGTCCTTGGGTTATTAGCAGTGGAAATCCCAAGGTCATATCAGGAGGCACTACAGAGCAGTACATGGCATTTGGCTATGGAAGAGGAGATGGTGGCGTTGCAGTCACGTGGTACGTGGAGTGTTGTGCATCCTCCATCAGTATGTTACTGATCTGTTATCTGAGACTGGAATGGCAGGATGTAGATCAGCTACTACTCCTATGGATCCTAATGTTAAACTCTATGATGATGATTCTGAGGAGGTGGACAAGAGACGGTATAGAGAGCTCGTGGGGAAGTTGTTATATGTCACTATTACCCAACCAGATATATCCTTTGCTGTTAGTAGGGTAAGTCAATTTATGGAACAACCCAGACAGGCTCACATGAATGTTGTTTTTATGATCTTGAGATATCTGAAGTCGTCTCCAGGTGCTGGTCTTCTGTTTAGGAAAGATACCTCGATATCTGTCACAGGGTGTGCTGATGCAGACTATGCTGGGTGCCCTAATGATAGAAAGTCTATTTCAGGCTTTATTGTATTTGTTGGCAGCTCACCAGTAGCTTGGAAGAGTAAGAAACAAACTGTCTTGGCTCGATCCAGTGCAGAGTCAGAATATAGGGCAATGGCCCAAGGTAGTGCTGAGATGATGTGGGTTAAATCAGTTTTGACTGATTTAACTATTGAAGTACCTATTCCTATGCATCTTAAATGTGATAATCAGGCAGCCTTGTTCATAGCCAATAATCCAGCCTTCCATGAAAGGACAAAGCACATTGAAGTGGATTGTCATTATACAAGGGACTTGATTCAAAAGGGGCTTATTTCAACTTCTTATGTATCATCAGGAGAGCAGATTGCAGACATGTTCACCAAGGCCCTTGCTAGAGGTCATTTTCATCTATGTTGTTCCAAGCTGAGCATGTTAGATATATATGCTCCAGCTTGAGGGGGAGTGTTAGCGTAATTATGTTATTTGTTTCTTTTAATTGTCATGTTTCTGTAATTTACCCCTAGAGCTTTTCTCCTATATAAGAGAGCTCTAGGGTTAGATGAAAGTTTATCTTGCTAATTCCCTTCAACAATATCTAGACTCGCAGGATTGTATCTGGATCCACTACAAGAAAAATGAGTTGTGGCCACGGAATGTGGCTACGGAAACTTGTGGCCACGATAATTCCGTGGCCACTAGTTTCTCGTAGCTACAATTCATGGCCAAAGTCTTCATACAAGAGCTGTGGCCACGATAAGTTATGTGGTCACTTATAGTGGCCACGACATACTCGTGGTTAGAAAAACTCTCGCGACGAGACTTGTTGCTACGGCTACTAGCCACGACGTATTGTGGCCAGAGCCCAATTCTGTGGCCACAAGCCCCACATCCGTGGGCATAGTTCTGTAGCTACAACTTGTTTTCCTTGTAGTTATCTAATGGATATCAGGTGTTAGTTCATATAGCCATCAGCCATCACCTGTATAAATTGTGCACAACCCTACTTTGTTGCATAAGTGGAAAAGAAGACAACCCTAACTGCCTGCTGAGCATCAGGACTTCTCCCTCATTTTTTTGTCAAGGGTTTTCCACGTAAATCACTGTCTTCATTTGATTTGGTTGTCTGCATGTTTTTCTCTATGCTATCTGAGCCATGGAAGCTTTCTGTGTATGAAACATTTTAAGGTCATTGGTCCATTTAATCATGTTGTGCATGATTTGAGTCTTTGAGATCTTCATCCTAGTGTGTTGAGGTTTCCTACAGGAAGAAGGTCAACTGCTTTGCGAAGGATATCCGTTGAAAGGTTTCCATATGCTTGGGATTTTCCAGAGGATTTTCCAGAAAGCCGATTCGCTGCATGGATTGACCGGTGGTTAGATTACTCGTCAATCAATGCTCCCATCGACCTATCAAACAATTCAATGTTGTGATCGGTCACACCTTCCTAGGTGATATATCTCTTGCGCTCTCTATCAACAAATGGTACTGTTCGTGATCGATCAATCTCCCCGACCTGAGCGATCTAGAATTATGCACTGATTGACCATCGATCTCTCTCTCGATATGATCGATTATCTATTGGATCTGTGATAAATGAGTATACCACATGGCAATATTGTTTGGTGAATGATTGATCACCCCAGTTGAGTGGTCGATCACCTAAGGCATATGTCATTTGTACAATAGATCTTATTCTATCGTGTGATCGATCATTTGCCGTATCTGTAAAAATGGCTGATTAAGAAATGGAAACCGATCTGTTCACATAAGTCACAACTCCTCTACTGGTGCATGGATTCTATATAGTATAGAAAATGCTTACTATTGTGACAAGTATAAGCTTGAATCTTGTCGAGATTATGTGGCACCGAACAGATGATACAACTAATGTCACTGTGGCAGGAAAAGGAACCAACGCAGTAAGTGATCGCTCCACTTCACCTAGTGCACTAGAGTCCCCGGATCTTCCTCTGAACTGTAATTTCGTTAGCAAGATCACCAAAGAATAAAATTGCAAACTAATTGTATATGAGGATCATTATATTCTGCCATATCCAATGACAAGACTAAAGGCTGGGAATGGGTATGGATTCTAAAGGTCTCAAGTTGCCCACAAAATTTATTGTTGCCCGCATCTCGATCCTTTATAAAAAGGGGAGATTTTTCAAGCTCGAACGTCTTCATTTTCGAGCTCTAGATAAATTATTTAATTATTTTTTTTGCATTAGCACGGGATCTGTTCAGCAAGAGATTCATCAACTTACTAAATATACTAGATTTTTTTTCCTCTTACAGAAACTGCTTTTGAGTGAGTGCATAGGAAGCTTGGGATTTGACATAAATTCGATCTGTCCATGCATAAAATATTTCATAACATCTAACAACCAGTTAAAGACATTTGTGAATATCTTGCATTTTGATTATGCCAAGGAGTATCTTGCCACCACTTTATGCGAGTTTCTTGTAGTTACACTCCCTAGCAGAATAAGATTGTTCTGCAAAAAAGTCAACACTTCTTGAATATATTCATACCGAGGTAGTGTCCATAGATATCTTATGTCTAGGAAGCATTTGCATGTAAATTTCTTCTGACAAATCTCCATTCAATAATGAATTCTCCACATCATGTTGGTACAGCCTCCGTCAGAATGAGACAATGAGAGGAAAAATAAGTTTGATAGATTTCATCTTGACCATAGGATCAACGATCTCCAGATGATTGATCCTAAACTTATATCTGTAATGTTTTCATAAATAATCTGAATGACCTGTCTACTTATCCATCCACTAGGATGATCAAGGCAAAACTTGCCAAGAAGTTTGAGATTGAAGACCTGGAAATTCTAAGATTATTTCTAGCAAATGAGATTGTTACAGAGAGACTTTAAGTGTCTATCAATGATATGTGACTTTAATCGACTGGACTCCGAAATCTAGAAAATCTCCCATTGAGGAAATTCACAAGCTGAGTCTTAAAGATAGAAAATTCTTAGAAAGGTCTTTTAAATAATGCTATTAGGTTAGCACGATTTTTTGAAAAATATATAAAGAACATAACGATTATTTTGTTCAAAAGTCATCACGAAGCCTTTACACAAGAGGCGGGGTGGTTCTTTTCGGAGGAATGACAATTCAATCATGCATGCAATATATCAAGGTAGATTAACATGCCATGGCCCTTATTACTAAGATCCTCCTAGTTGTGATTATGCTTTAGGATATATGAATTTAAGCCAACATTCATGCAAGGCTATATTGCGACGACAAAGTAATCATCAATCTCGTCGACAATCCTGTGCAGCTTGACCAAATTAAGGATGAGGAAATCAAAAGATATTTCTTTGAAGAAAATATTGATGTATGTGTAGATTCAAAAGGCCTTCACAATGCAAAATGAGATGAGTATAAGCAAGTTGGGCATGACTGACATATCTGGTCGACTTATGGGAGAGTACCGAGGGTTGTACCCTAGTTAAATGGATCTCAATTACGGATCCATTTAACCCTGACCTCTATAGATACCGTACGCACCCCTTCGTGAAAAAGAAGACAACCCTAAGTACTCGATAGTTCTAGAGCATACCCTCTTGGGATTTCTTCCTTATATTGAGAAGGGGTTTTCATGTGAATCTTCATGTTTCACATGTTTTGATCGTCTGCGTTTCTTTCTCAAAAAATGAGCATAACCATTTTGTTCAGAGGTCAATAGGAAAGCATTTACACAAGAGATGGGGATGTTTGTAGCATCCGGTTTCCAATCAAACCCGAAGTCGTCCGATTTTGGGTCTAATGAACCCAAAAACGTTGTCGGTCAATACTAAACAACCTAAAACGACCAATTGATCATGAATCAAAAGTCCTTCGGGCGAAATCGACCGAAAATCGGTCACACCGTAACGCGCACCGTGAAAAGTCGCGGCGCAAATTTGGAAACCGCAAAACGAATCGAGACCATCATTAGATCCGATTCGACGATACGATACCAACGGAATTGACCATTCGTCAATCGGAGGTTGTTTGATATTTTTAATTCGTAAAATTTAACCTTAAACAAAAATCGTATCCGGAAATTTCGGGTATTCAAAACCCGACCGGAAGTATATCAATATTATACTCATATTGACTGTCATTTTGAGACGGTCAAAACAAGATATTCTGCGTAAAAATCCGAGGCCCGAGGTGTGCGCACGGTAGACTTTAAGTATATCAAATAAATAGATATTTTGTTTATAAAAATATATAAAATGTAAAAAAAAATTATTTTAAAACAGGCACCAGCCTGTACTGGATTTCAGCCGTTGGAATATGATGTTTTTTTTCTCTTTTTCTCTTTTCAAGCCACATGGCTTTTCCCTTCTTTTCCACTTAACACTTCACTCCACACCACTTGGCAAGCAAATAAATCCCTCACTCTCCCTATAAATATGGCAACTTGTCTCTTCTAATTCCCTAATCCTCCAGTCGTAAGGAGACCAAATCCTCCATTTTTTTTGAAACTGCTGCTGGAAGCCCTAACTTTCTTCCTCCTTTCACCACTAATCCAGCTACAGCAGTAGCAATTACCATCCTTGCTCAAGCTGATGTTATAGCAGCTTTTGGAGACCAATCTCCAAGAAAATATGAAGGTACTGGAGCTCCAGAACATCCACATCTGTTGCATGCAGACTTAGCTTCATGTTTTGAAGAAAATTAGGTACAATCCCTTCCTATCTTTTGCTGCCATGCATGCTCCTTTCACTTGTCCATGAAAATTCACCTCTCTTATATAATCAAAATCAAGATTTCTTGATCTCTAAGTTGGAAATCTGCATGCACTTTAAAAATCCCACTGTAATGCTACATATGTAAATTATTTACATTGTTGCTGTACACTGGAAACTGTATGTCTTGACCGTCCATTCATATATATATATATATTACTTATTTCATGTAAATGTAAATAAAGAAAATGTCATTCAGATATAAACTCAATGAAAACCCGATTATTTTCTTTGTTCTTTTTACAATCTCGGTTTGATTGACACAATAAAAAAATGAAGAACTAATTGATAGTCAGTAAAGGACTGGGCTTGCAATTGGAATTGTAGCAGAAATTTCATAGATATTTTAATTGATGCATGGCAATTTAGAGAGCAGTTATATGACCAGTGACTACAGATCAATTCTTTCGGCACTTTATAGCAGATCAGGAATGTTAATTTAATTTATCAATATTGAGGAATTTCTATATCCAGGATTTGCTAGCATTAGGTTCGCATATATTAGGCAATATGTATATAAGTATTAAAAGAATGCATTTTTATACAAACTGTGCAACCAAGTGAAACGTGCCAGGTGAAATATGATAGTAAGAAGTTGCATGTATTACAATATAATTTGATGGGACAACAAGGTTTAAATAGAAAGGAAAGTAGATTGGAGTCCATACATAGACTTTATTGGAGAAGAATTAGGAAGCACTTCCTAAGAAGGTTTCTTTCCTAAGGGTGAACACTTGTCTGTTTAATCCACCAACACTAATAGTAGGACAACCTCCCTCACATTTATAGTCCTTCCAGTAGTACCATATGAAATTGATGTTATGATTTTTTTTGAAATATTCTTATCATAAAAGGCTGTTTAAGTTTATAAGATGTGTTTAGTTAATATATCCCAGTCATTTGTATGATATGATCCTCATAAGAAATGATAAAGGTTAGTAGATTAAGTGGTAAGTGAATTTCGAAGTGCCTCTCTATAAAATCAAATGAGGATATTTGAGGTTAGGTAATTATCGTATATGATCATTAAATACATACTGGCTATTTGTTTAAGAACATAGATATCATATATAGATATAAGATCTGGTATTTGGTTAAGTACATAGTTCCCATCTCGCCACTGACTGCAGTAGGAAGGCAAGTTGAGTGGTTAGCCTTCCATGAATATCTTACAGTTCTGTATCAAGTTTCATAATAAATTGATTTTATAACCTATAACCACAAAGTTGATCACCTCATGAAACCCTTCTTTGGATATTCCCTATTAACTATGAATCACTATCAATAAGATCAATGATCAAGAGATCAAGATCTGTAAAATTAAATAAGGAAATAATTGAGAAATAGATCAGTTGAGAAGCAAGTGTTGATCGTGAATAACATATAATTTATAATGCCAGTCATGGTGACCCTTACACCAGACCGTGCGAGGGCGCGGTGACCCTCAACTGGGCGGGAGAATAGGAAGCCCAGTTAGGGAAGCGGCCGCTTAATGCGCGGGTCTAGGATCCCAGTCTTTTACACGGTTTTTACGCGAGCTCGCAGTGTTTTTACGCCTCGTTGGGATCCAGACTTTAGACCAGTTCCGCTAACCCTGTCTTTTAGGATACCCAGGCGGGGGATCCTTGGTTTTCAGTTTTTACGTACGAGCTCGTCCGCCCGTACTAGTCGGGCCGTTTTCTAGAGCGACTTTTCTAGGGAGTCTCTCTCACCCGTCTCAGTGGCGTAGTTGGGGAGTAGACCTATCCCTCTATTGGACCGCGCTTCCAATTAGAGGGCGAGACGGAAGAGCCATTTGTAGGCTTCTTCACCGCTTGAGTTACTTCGCCAAACAGACTTGGCGATTCTATATTTCGATCATCCATATCTACATCCACAACATCTGGAGCTATATCTGAAACATTGAAGTTAAGATTTGGAGAAGTTATGACCAAAAGACCATTATCTCTACCCAAGAATTTAAATAAATTAATAGATCTCTAAAATCTCAACTTTTCCATTTTTCACTCACCAACATGATCTCTGAAGAAATAGATATATGCATTCACACTCATACACTCATGATTACGCAACTGCTATATAAATATGTTACATATGGGAAATGCCGGGTTCTGGGGAAATCATTAGAACGCATTACAAACAAACCCCTTTTTACTTACGCAAGTAGATAAAAAAAATGTGCTTGTTCTACCTTTCTACTTGCTCTCTTTTGTACATTGATTTACTTGTTATTTATTTTAAACTGCGGGTTTGTATTCACGTTAGTGATGCCTCTTCTTTCCTATTGTGTGTGTGGCAGGCAAACAGCCTGCAGTTCAGTAGCCGCTCAGTAGCTATACATGGTTCCAGGAGATAGAGTTTATACCCGACGGTATGAATTACTTTGTCTCAGTTTTTGTTCAGATAATGATGTAAATGTTATCTCTTTTGTATCATATTTTGTGTGTATGTTGTAAATGGAAGATCATTGTACATGTTGAAAACTGATATGAATATAAATGAAAAGAATTTTGGTGCCATATTGTCCCTTTTACTTGTGGTCATGTGTTAAGAATGAATGTCATACTTATGCGAAAAATTTTCCCTGTATTGGTGCGACTTGTGTGAATAAATGTGAATGATATATTGCGAAATGCGCGTAAACGGGTACCCGGATCCTGAGGGGTTGATAGTTTGGTATCAGAGCAGTGGTACCCCGATACGCACATTCGCAGTATTTCAATTCCAATCGCATTCAGTTCTCGAATAGCGATAGTCTTCCGACTTATCGTGAGTTCGATAAGGGAAATATGACATTCATACTCTATAACCACAGATGTCACCAATTTCATTAATTTTCATCTTATATCCCAAATAGAGAAAAGCATTTATGATAAATATCTGTCTAGGGCATCCTTATGACTAATTATGGTTCTCATGCAGAGCCATGGCATCTCGACCAGGTCAGGATACTTCTGATCAGCTGGCACGCATACTGAGCGCACTTACCGATCTTCAGCAGCAACAGGTTGCTATGAGAGGCCAGCAGGAGCAGATATTGGCCCAGCAGACCGAGATTGCTGACAGGCAGACGGATATTGAGATGCGGTTTGAGGATCTATCAGATTTCACGTACCGTCCATCACAGGATGGCATACGGCAAGATCCGCACCAGTCCGTTGAGGTGGAGCAGCCTCACCCTGATGATGCACTAGAGGACATACCAGAGCATGGAGCTCAGGAGGATGCAGACTTGGACAGGGAGCAGGACCCTGTTGACTTTGCTTGCGAGGATGCACACGAGTATTCAGCCATTCACAGGCACCAGTCGGTCTTCACTTCTTATCAACGGGCCAACATACCCTTGTTCGAGGGCACAGGTCCACCAGATGATGCTGAGCAATGGCTGAAGAGAGTAATGAAGGTGCTCAAGGCAATTCATGTGCCACGAGACACGTGGCTATCTTTCATAGAGTATTCACTGACAGACTTCGTCGAGCGATGGTGGGAGGCCGTAGTGTCCGAGTTAGGCCGAGAGCCTACTTGGAACGATTTCGAGACGAAGTTCTGAGGCCACTTCTTTTCTGCGAAGTGGAAGGAGTCCCAGCGCCGACTGTTTGCAGAGCTTCGTCAGGGACAGATGACAGCCAGGGATTATTTTATCAGATACACAGAGCTGTCACGACATACACGAGCGGCTGGCGCATTTCCAGAGGAGAATCTGGAAAAGTTCATTGGCGGCATGCGAGAGGAGGTGCAGGAGAAGCTGGCAGGACTACACATCACTTCTATCTCTGAGGCTACCGATGCTGCGGAGAAGTTCGAGGACATCAGGGGGAGACGTTTCGGGAGCTCGTCTGGAGCCGCGCCTAGACCGCGACGATCTTTTGGACCGATACGTCGACCGTTTCAGCAGCAGAGGTCAGACAGACGATTCCGACCCACAGGTTCGTCCTTCACAGGCAGTGTTCGCTCTTATCCATCGACTACTCTAGGAGGAGCACTCGCCGGACGTGGCACAGAGTCCGCTCGACCATCTGGGTCGCAGCGAGTAGACCGACCACCAGCCGGACCAGCTCGGAGCACAGGCACATCTACTCCACCTACCAGGCCAGTCAGATGCTATCGATGTCATGAGTGGGGACACTATCGCTCACAGTGCCCACAGGTAGCTGGTGAGCCTCAGCCACAGCCTTCACAGTCACAGCCTCAGACACAGCGTTCAGGGAGTTTCCGTGGTAGGAACTCCAATTTTAGGCGACAGCAGCAGAGACAGACGCAGAGTGTGGCGGGATCTAGTGCTGCATCAGCCAAGCAGGGACAGTTACATGCCGTTACGGAGGAGCAGGCACGTTCAGCGGCTACTGTAGTGAAAGGTATGGTCTCAGTCTTGGGCCGACCTTTCCATGTTTTATTCGATTCCGGCGCGACACACTCTTTCCTTGCTTCGAGGCTACTTGCTTCTTTAGGTAGAGTCGCAGAGACTCTCTCTTCTCCGTATCACATCCGAGGGCCTAGTGGCCAGTTATTCATTATTTCACTGATAGTCAGGCACTTGCCCATACTGATTGGAGGTCATGAGATGATCGCAGATTGCCTACTTCTGCAGCTTGATGAGTTCGACTTGATATTGGGTATGGATTGGTTATCCACTCATCATGCACTTGTTGATTGCTTTAGGAAGACCGTTGTCTTCAGGATTCCAGATTTACCCGAGTTCACCTTTGAGGGTACTTTGCATGACTCCACCATGGAGTATATTTCAGTGTTGCGGGCCCAGCGACTTGTTGATCAGGGTTGTGATTCATACCTTGCATTTGTGCGGGAGGTATCTGATCAGGAGCCGATGATACAGGACATCCGAGTAGTCTCAAAATACCCTGACGTGTTTCCTGATGAGCTACCAGGATTACCTCCTGAGAGGGAGATCGAGTTCGAGATCACATTGTTGCCAGATACACAGCTGATCTCTATGGCACCTTATCACATGGCACCAGCCGAGTTGAGGGAGCTGAAGGTGCAGTTGCAGGAGTTGCTAGATTTGGGATTCGTGAGACCGAATACTTCACCTTGGGGTGCTCCGGTTCTATTTGTCAAGAAGAAGGATGGATCCATGAGACTATGCATCGATTACAGGCAGCTGAACAAGAGAACGGTGAAAAACCGTTATCCTTTGCCGCGCATCGATGATTTGTTTGACCAGCTCCAGGGATCTTCGGTTTTCTCGAAGATCGATCTTCGCTCAGGCTACCATCAACTGAGGATTCGCGAGTCGGATATTCCGAAAACAGCCTTCAGGACTCGCTATGGACACTACGAGTTTGTGGTGATGCCGTTTGGGCTCACCAATGCACCTGCGGCTTTCATGGATATGATGAACCGTATCTTCCGTCCATACTTGGACAAGTTTGTAGTGGTGTTCATCGATGATGTGCTCATCTACTCACGGAATGAATGGGATCATGCGAATGATCTACGGGTTGTTTTGGATACATTGCGGGAGCACAAGCTATATGCCAAGTTGAGCAAGTGCGAGTTCTGGTTATCCCAGGTCTCATTTTTGGGGCACATCATTTCTGGAGCAGGCATTGCAGTTGATCCTGCGAAGATAGATGCAGTTATGTCTTGGGAGCAGCCCAAGACAGTTACTCAGATTCGGAGCTTTCTCGGACTAGCAGGTTATTACAGACGCTTCGTCAGCGGATTTTCACGCATCGTCCGTCCATTGACATAATTGACGCAGAAGGGAGTTCCATTCATTTGGAACGATTCATGTGAGCAGGCCTTCCAGACACTGAAGGAGAGATTGACTACAGCGCCTATTCTTGCTCTTCCTTCAGGTACTCAGGACTATGCAGTCTACACATATGCATCTGGGGAAGGTCTGGGAGCAGTATTGATGCAGAGAGGACAGGTGATTGCTTACGCATCACTGATGAATCTCTATTTCATCACCTTTATTCTATCATTTTGGCCTTAAAAACCCCAGCAAATGCATGTAAATAGCATTAATTTGTATAAAATAGCATTCATTATTAATTGTATTTAATGTACATAAAATAAGGTTTTTAATGCCAAAATTATAGAATAAAGAGAAGAAAAGAAAAAGGAATAAAATATTGCAAATATTTTATGACCCTAACCCCGAGACCAAGGCCAGCATGGAATTGGTCGACAAGGAATAAAGTAGGGGGAGATAAGGGCCAATTATACAATAAATATCTCATTTATTAATTCATTCATTTATGCATTTTTGGCACCTATTTTGTACATAATTATTTATTCATCAAATAAAGAAACTTTGTACATAAAAGTTGTAGATAATAATGTAAATAACAATACAAAATTGAGTTTGTGTAAAAATAATTTTCAGTGTACATTTTATACACATAATAAAAAGCAAAAATCTCAACTTCACAGACCAATATCTTGCAAATAAAAACTCCAAATCACCCAAACTCACCTTTAATTGTATATAGCATTCCATGAACTATTTTATAAAATTGGTTTCATAATTTTCGGAGTCCATCTGTGGAAGTTAGGTTTTTGACCCTCATTGTATATAGTACCCGATTAAAATATTCATTTTATTCAATAATTATTATTTGTACAAAATTATATCTTTAGAATTTTATAAATAATATTTATAATACAGGTACATATTGAAATTAAAAGAAAACCAAAAAGAAATTTCAAAAATAAATTAAGCCTGGCTGATACCTAGGCAAAATACCTATGCTACCCATGTGTATATAAATAAAGGGGAAAACATTCTTTAATTATTTTTATTCATCTATATTTTTCTAAAAATATATATATTACACATAACTTATTAAAAATACAAATACAAAATAAAAACAAATAAAATTCATTAAATAAATAAAATGTATATAATATATAGGTAAAATACCTATAAGTATACATACATACACATACATCTATTTATTTAAAATATAAATAAACTCATAAAAATAAAATAAAAATATATTTATACTCACAAAAATAAGTTATAAAATTATAAAATAAGAAACTAAAATAATAAAATAAAATAAATAAACTAAAAATAAAATATACAAAAATACATATAAAATACATACATATACACATTATTTTAATAAAACCATAATAAAATACTTCAAAAAAATAAATAAAAATCATAAATAAATACTACATTAATTTATAAACATTTTTTATTTTATAAGTAAAATCTAATAAAATCATTTACTAGGTTAAATAATTCATTTTTTAATCAGGATCCCTATTTTGGCGTGTAGCGGCTGAGGTGGACCAATGGGCGCGTCGCGCCTGTTGACCGCAGGTCAACTCGACCCCCAGCCGTCTGACGTGACGAGGACGATCTTTTCCCCGATTTCCTCCCTTTTTCCCCGCTCACCACAGTCATCAATCGACCACAGTCCCTTCACAGATTTTGTTCCCTGATCATCCAAGATTCGCGCCGATTGCTTAGATCCATTGTACATAGTGTAGATACTCCAATAATCGCCGGTCAATGGGGGATTCCAGGGATGTCTATAAATAAAAACCTCCGACTTCCCGGCCAAAGTTGGCCATTTTCACTCCACCAAAACTCCTTGTTCTTGCTCCTGGTGTGTTCCTCGTGACAGGAGGAGTCACCCAGCACCTCGACTTGGCCGGAGGTCGGAGAAATTTTGACGCGGTGGTGCTCCGGCGACCACCCTGCTCCCTGGCGGCCCCCAGGTATAAGAGCTGCGCATTTTATGATTTTTAGATAGGTTTTGGTTCCAGCATTTTATTCCCGTCTTTTATTTTTCATTTAGTTCAGTAGGTTAGCTTAGAATGCCCGATTCGTAGTTCGCCGGAGCTCTGCTCCGGCGAGCTTTTCACCTTGTTTCCGACTGTGACCCGATACCATTCCGCCCTCCTTTCGTTCCTCTTCGCTTTCTCCACCTTCCACCCACTCCCTACCAACCGGAGCCTCCTTGGTTCCGCGAATCGATGCTCCCCTCCGCCACTTCGCCGGAGTATCGCCGCCCGCCTCCATTTCCTATGCTAACAGCTTCATTTTTGGGCCGAGGAGTATCGCCTCGAGCCGCGCCTAGTTCCTGTGCAGGTTTGGTACGTTGAGAAGCACCAGGAGACGCGTTACACGAACTCCGGCGGTACCTGGAGCCCCTTGCCTTCTCCGACCTCGCGGGGGCGCTCCAGTGAACCTCTGGTCGATCTGAGACCTCCAGCAGCTAGAGATATCCTCCAGGAAGCTTTGTGGACCTTCAGGAGCGAAGAAGACCGACTGGAGAGCAAGATCCGAGCGGAGGAAGCTCGCCTCGGCGAGGCTTCTTCCCTGTTCCTCCTCGCAGCTCCTCCGCCGTTGGATGAAGACGAAGGCCCAGTTTCAACAGCCACCGTCCGATGAAGCATCGTGCCGACCGTCAGATCACCCCCGGTGATCTAATCTCAAGCGTTCATCGGCGAAGCGGTACTAGCCGTTGGATGAGCGACACGTGGCAAGTGAAGAAATCCCAACCGTTCGCCAGCGCGCATTTTAGGGGTAATTTGCATATCTAGCCCCTGCATTTTTGTATATTTAATATTTAATATTGTAAATAAAATATAACGTTGTAAATAATGTGGATATTTTGCTTATGACCCCCTGTAGTTTTTGCATATTACACTTGGGTCCAGTCCACGTCACCTCACGTGTTGTCCCACGTGAGGTGGTAAAATTGCACAAGTCCCCCTGCAGATTTGCATGTTTATGTTTAGTCCATTAAATAAAATATTCAGTGTATTATTTTTGTGAAAAATTGCAACCAGGACCCTACATTTTCTGTAATTGTGTTTCGGTCCCTGTGAGTGCGGATCACGTGCTGTCCCGCGTGATGGTTAAATTGCAAGGGGACCCTGGCGGGTTTAGGTAATTAGTTTTAGTCCTTAGAATGGCAAAACACGTTATAATATTCTGGTATTTTTGCACCTGTGCCCCTGGATGTTATTTTATTTGCAAAAATGCCCCTGCCAGGCTTAATTACTTTTTGTGTCTTTGTCTATTTATTAAAAATACCTATTAGGCTTCTAAAAAATCCACAAAAATTAGGATAGATGCTCCATGCCATGCTTGTTCACGCCCATATTTTAGTTTGCATTTTTTGCATTTATTCTGATTATTAAAAATGAAAAAGAAGCCATTTTTGTACTGTTTAAATTAGAAAATACAAAAAAAATTAGAAAATATTTGTGAAAAATTCCAAAAAAATATATATATAGTATAGTTATATACATATTGAGTCCAGAAAATGAAAAACCCTAAAAAAGTGAAAAAAGAAAAGAAATAAAAATCATAAAACCCCAAAATCAACATAAAAATTAGAAAAACTCTTTAAAAACCCTAAAAATACATTTCTCTCTTTTATAATTATCTATATATTATTATTAATATGTGAAAATTAATTTGGGCAATTTTGGGCATTATTTGATATTTTTAAAACCCAAATTATATACGGTTATTTATTTAGTCCTATATTGTGGACATTTTTGAATTGAAAAATACATAAAAATTAGAAATATAAAAAAAAAAAGAATTAAAAAAAAATTAAAAAAAATATATATGTCTATATATTAAGTTTTTATGTTTATATATATATATATTCTATATTACTTCTCTCTCTCTTCTTATATATATACATCTCTTTATATATATATAGTATATATATTTGTATAATTAATAATATAAAAAAATAAATAAATAAAGTATAAAATATAAAATCAAAATAAAAATTATAAAAACAAAAATATAAAAAAAATTACAAAACCCAAAACCCACAAAAACAATAAAAGTACATGAACAATTGATTGAATAATTGAACAATACATTACATACAACCATTCGCCTCCCAGTGTTCGACCTCTACCTGTACTTACACCTATACACATTTGCATGTAGAGTTATAATAAATTTTAACTCCACATTTTTGGATATTCATTGCATATATTTATTGTGGGTTAATTGTTGTTTTATTCCGGATCTCGTGTGGTCGACTCAGCGACTAAGTTCCCGCCTTGTGAGGAGCTTAAGACCACCGGTTTCCGGAGTAAACAAATGGCGCCGTTGCCGGGGAGGCGACGGATTTTGTATGATTTTGTGTGGTTAGTTGTTCAGTTATTTGACTCTTTGTTCATGTCCTTCATTTATTTATTTGTGTGATTTTTATTTGATATTATTGATTGACTGCTCTGACCATCTCTTTCTTTCTGTCTTTAATGCGAGGGACCGCCAAGCGAAGGAGGACCTCTTAGGAGGACCTATGCACCCAAGCAAGGTGGAGTTGGCTCCTCTATGCCAGCCAACAGGAGAGAGCATCCATGACAGAAGAAGGAGAATTTTTTTTGAAGACAGTCTCTATTTCATGAATTTTATTTCCGTTATCTTATTATGTATATCTATGTGAGAGAGTGACCCTTAGACTTTTGTAATAATACAGGACTCTCACAGGTGCACTCCGATTCCCGAGGTCCATTGCCCGAGGGATTGTTCCCTTGGGGGCCTCGACGGTTTTGACGCCTTTTCTTTTCTATTTTTATTTTATTATTTTGTGTGAATGAGCCCTAGCTTAGGAGTTGCTTGCCGATAGATTAGGTCCAAACACCATAAATATATTTGCATGTACCTATAGTGCGTTTTGGATCTAGTCAAATTCAAACAGTCGGTTCATTTATCTCTTAACCCCTGTGCCGTGAGCGAGCCCCATCAAGCGCTACTCCTGAACTCGAGCGTGTCGAGAAGAGGAGGGGTGAGCCAAGACCGGACCCTTAGGTTAGGGATAAGTGACCGACTTGTGGTGCTTCACGATAATAGCAGTTACTATCCTAGGGCGATTTCTTCGGCTTGCATTTGCATATAGCATAGGTTTCAATTCAGTTATGCATCCCGCATGGAGAGAGCTGGGAAGCACTGTAAGTCTCCTTACTTAAGCATGCATCATCGATTTCCGACTTGCATGGCTTTTCCGATCTTCTCCCTCTGTTTTTCCAACCTAGGATGCTTAATGGAAATTGGAACCCGGATAGGCACGTGCATTAAAAATACCCAAAAACAGTGATAACTCAAATAAAATCGGGACTGCTAACTCTATGGACCTAACACTAAAATGTAATGGATTTCCTTGTTTTGGGGAGAGCAACCCCCTCATTGTATGCGTTTTAAATGCTTACGTACACACTAAGGAGTAGAGCCCAAATCCTATCAAGCCTCCTACGTGATTGTACAATTTTTGTGATTCTCACCTAACTCTAAAAATGAAAAGATAAATGACCGTCACCTGATGGTCTTCACTGTGTTGAGTAGGTGAATTGGGGGTGTTGCCTTGTGTATTGATTGTGACTTGGAGTTTGTTGTGTTTTCCATTCATTATTAGAGTCATCGGTCCCGTCCGTGTGAGTCATGCATTTTTCATCTTTGAGTCTCTCTATCTCTCTTATAAATAGACCTCTTCATTTTGCATCGAGTCATGATATTGGCGCTTGAGCTCAATCATTCTTCGCCAAGTCCTTTGTTTCCCGCTTCTCCACCATCTTCTATGTATCCATCGTACCATCTTCCCTGGTTCGAGGAGAGACCTCTTCGAACCACAATTTTGACGGTGTTCCCGCCTTGTGTGGAACACCCAATTTTGTCGATCTTTCTCGCCCGCCCTCCTCGTACCCTCTGTATCACCTTTCTACCACCTACGATATTGGCACGCACGCTCAATCAGCTTCTCCACCCCATTGTGTTACCCTTCTTAACCATCTTCCTCGTGTCCCCCGTATCATCTCTCCCTTTACTCGGGAATGTTGTGCATATTGATGAGGCCCGCATCGAGGATTATTTATACAAGATTATTTGTGTAAGCCGGGCCCATGATGTTGAGGCTGCTGAGATCGATCTGGTGGATTTGTCTCTGATACATGCATATGGATTTCTTGAGGATTTTGCTGATGCATAGAGCATAGGTGTGATGCATTATCGAGGAATTTTAGTTCTCGCACACCGGATTAAGGATGTGATGTGCTGCGATGAGTTGATGATGATATCATGAGCATTGATTGATCTATCTATTTGAGGTTCCACCCATCTTGATCTTTGAGGATTGACGGATTATTCTACTTTGGATTTCTTGATAAGTGTGTGCGGATCCTACATGATCTCTCATCTTCCTGATTGACTCGTCCTTGATCTCCTGACTCTTTGATCCACCATGGCACTTAGAGAATTCTTGACTATTTTTCGTGCCATCTCAGCTTACTGGATTGACCTGAGGGATGTTTTGTGATTGGCCTGATGATTTTCTCCCTCCCATGATCTTATGCCCTCCTGTAGATTGATGGATTCGCATTATTTTGAGGACCTGAGACTCCAGGCCAGCATTCCATGACCTTCATTGATCTAGTTCGCATTTGTCCCCGAGGACTATCTGCGGGAAAATGCGACAATTTCTAGGACTGTGTTTCATTCACTGCTTGGGTCGCCATTGTGATGGGACCCGAAACCGAGTCGTACGATATGTTTGATTGGCCTCCCCCTGTCATTGTGTATCTGACCTGTCGGCACACGAGACCAATGTACTAGACTCATCTGAGTCCGCTCTCCTTGCCGGTCCTCGCAAGGCAGAGCTCCACTTTTCTTGATTATTCCATGCCTAGTTCATAGCTCTCCGAGGTTATCTGCGAGAGGCTATGACACATTATAGCTCTCTTGGTCTCTTCTGCTGGTAGATGATCTGTCGTCTATCGAGACCACATTTTCTGTGGATCCGTCTGATGGATCCGGCTCCTTTGAGCCCTTCTCTCTCCTTGACGACCCTCGCAAGGTAGAGGCGCATTCTGACTATTCCTTGCCTAGCTTGCAGCTCTCTCCGAGGACTATCTGCGAGAGACTGTGACACTCTCTTTACGCTCGGTTTTCACTGCTGACTGTGTCTCCGATCTGCGGAGCACGGAACCGAGTCGTCTGATATACATGATTTTTGGTCCCATCTTGCGTTGCTTATCCGATCTGCGGATCATGGGACTCATCTGATTGGACTCCTTTGAGCTTCTACTATCTTCTGCTATCTTCTACTTTCATGCCTAGTTGGCAGCCCGCTCCCCGAGGGTTATTTGCGGGACGCTGCCACACTTTCTCGATTTTACGGTCTCTTCTGCTGGTAGCCGATCTGTCGCCTATCGAGACCGTCTCTGTGATCCGTCTGATGGATCAGGCTCCTTTGAGCCCGCTCTCCTTGACGACCCTCGCCAGGGTGAGCTTCTGTTCTGATTATTCATTGCTTAGCATGTACCACTCTCCGAGGGTTATCTGCGGGAGGGTACATCATTTTCTAGGTACGCGGCTTCATTTCTGGTGTCTCCCCGTTGGTGGAGCACGAAGCCGGACCTTCTGACTTATGTACTCGGTTTCCTCCCTGGTTGTGTCTCCTGTCTGTTGGAGCACGGAGCCGAGTACTCTATTTATTCTCTGATTTGGCTCACCTTGAGGACCCTCGCAGGAGTGAGCCACATATTGTGTTGTTCGGTGTATTCTTTTGACTTTCAGATTATATCACCACCGTGCAGCACACTGTCTCATATGCCTTATTTCTGATCTGCTTGAGACATGATTGACCGGAGGAGTCTGTACTGCTCTTTCTTCCTCCCGGTCTTACGGTATCGGCTCAGTTCCCTCATGTTGACCCTATGAGCCGATTGATTGTTTCACGCTACCAGTCCCTGCATTACTTTCCGATCTGATGGTCCCCGGTAGCTGACACCCACTTGACTGCATATCAGGGTGTCTTTTCACCTTCTGACCGCGTCCTCGTTCTCACAGGGAGACGACGACGAGAGCACGGTAGTCGCTTGTCAGATACCGTCCTGTACTTCACCAGTCTCTTCACCGCTTGTATATATGTGTATTTTGTTCATCCTTTCTCCCGCATGTTATGTGTGCCCTAGATCTATCGCCACATCTTTGTGACTACACTTAGGACGTACCTTGTCCTAAGTGTAGGGGGGTACGCACCGAGTTGTTCTTTCCTTGCACATTTTTCGTCACTCCTTTTGTTGCCTATATTTAGGGATATCTCACCCTAAGTATAGGGGGAGTGATGTGTATATTCTCCACGATCTTTTCATCTATCTGTATATATATATATCTTTTCTTCTCCTTTTCTTCTTTTCTTCTTTTCCTTTTTCTATCTTCTGTATCTAAATAAAAGGTGTCACCCCTTTGTGTCAGTTTTCTGTACTTAGGACGTACTTTGTCCTAAGTATAGGGGGGTGCACCCCTGATTTGTTAATTCTTTGATCTATTTATTCCCACCCTTGACCCTCCCTGCTTTGTGTACAGTCTGCTATACTTAGGATTATTTGATCCTAAGTATAGGGGGGCCGGTCAACTTCTATTTCCTTTGTCTCTTATTCTTATTCTTTAGACTTGTTTATACTCAGTACGAGTTATGTCTTTGCTTTTCTTTTCGATCTATGAGGACATAGCTCAAGCTAAGTATAGGGGGGTCGTATATACTATGTATATACTTTAGCCATAACTCGTACTTTCGTAATAATATGGCTAATAATTCTTTAAATTCGTTAAAATCCTTAATAAAAAGATGGGATTATTCCTCAAATTCTTTTTGTATATACTGATTAATAAATCAGGTGAAAATGTTTTTTTTGCAAAATGTTTGAAAAATAGTTTGAAAAGTATTGTGAACATTTATTGAAAACTATTTTGAAAACGTTTTGTTACATGTTTTTAACCTGTGTAAAGATGTGTGGTTTGTAAAGATTTATTTTCTTTGTGTGAAATAAAATGTTTGAAAAATGATTTGCAAATGGTTTGAAAAATGGTTGCAAAAATATTTTGAAAAATCTATATATACTGTTTTGAAAAACCTTTGCAAAATGATTTTCAAATGTGTGTACATGTTTGTAAAAATGTTTGTAAAAATTATTTTGGACTATAGTTTTCAAAAATTGTTTGAAAAATTTGTGTCAAATAAATTTGAGGAATAGTCACATATAATAATAACCAATATAATATATATATCTTATAAATAAAATAAAAAATAATAAATAAACACAATTCTTTAATAAGTGTACATATATGCTTATAAATAAAAACTAAATTGTAAATTCTTAATTCTTGTAAAATAAAGCGGCACGCCCGTGTAAATAGTTGTACATATTTTCTACTGTGAGTGCCAAAATTGTTTTATTTCGCAAAAATTCTTTCTCTGTGTAAAAATCTTTCGAATTCTGTGAAAAATTCCATTATTCTTTGCATATTTGAAATAGCATTTGCATAGCATTCATATTCGTTGATTGAGCTTGATGATTGAACTAGTCCAATAAAGTCGAAGATTGGAGCTTGGTTGGACCTTACTGCACCTAACTGCACTGGAACCTTATGGGAACTAGGTTTAAGGTACTTCAGGTCTATTCAGACTTAATTCTTTGAGAAATCAGGGCTAGGTTCAAGTCACCTCAGTGGACTAACTAGAACTTTTCGAAACACACGTATGACTCTTGTCGGTTGTGACCTAACTTGAACACTTGCACCTTTCACTTGGCTCAACTCAGTTGGAGTGGTGAGGGGGTTGGATTTGCCAGTCTGAGACGCACACGAGTGGAAACATTCGTCCTCGTCTAGGAAGGGAAGTGCGCCCCAACCTGGTCCAGTTTCAATGAAGTCGAATGACAGGAGAGTGTGGGTTGCAATAAAGCTTCAAAAGAGGGATAGTCTTCTGGCTCAAGAGGAAAAAGTCCTTATGTAAATGCTGCTGTACATAGTATGTTGAAAAAAAAAAAGAGAGAAAAAAAAAATCCAAAAAAGTGGACAGGCTTGTAAATAAAAATAAAAGTGCCTGCAAGAGAATGTATATTTGTTGTATAGAAAATAAGCAAGCTTGAGCATCAAAGTTACACCATGTGAGCCTGCAGCTGGATGACTTGACTACACTGGTCTTGCATCCCCAGGATTGGTAGCTACACTGGCTACTGTCCATTTTTCTTTTCTTCACCCCCTCCTCTTGAGTTGGATGCCACTTGAACTTAGAAGGGAATACCCCGCTCCTTGACGGTAGAGGGCTGGATTGGGGAATCATTGGGTTGTCATTCTGGAGAAGTCAGTCTCCTTTGTCATTTCAGTTGGGGAGAGCCACTATCACTTACACCGTACAAGTCAGCTTCATAGTCATAAGGGTTTGCGTATGATGTAGGCTAGTTCTGACCTGGCTATTGAGGTGATTTGAACCGAGTTCTGTGACTCTCGAAGGCTGTTGTGTTTTAAATTTGGTTCCCGACTAGGTTCTACACACATTCTCACACCAAGGTCTAACTTGAGCTCCAAACTTTGATTTTGTACAGATGAGTTTAATAATCATGATCAATTCAATTTATTCTTAATTCTTTATTTTTGCTTTTTCTTTTCTTCTTATTCTTTGATTCTTTTTGTACTTATTGCATAAGTATTTGCTAGGGACTAGCAAAGGCAAGTATAGGGGGGTGATGAATCTCTATTTCATCACCTTTATTCTATCATTTTGGCCTTAAAAACCCCAGCAAATGCATGTAAATAGCATTAATTTGTATAAAATAGCATTCATTATTAATTGTATTTAATGTACATAAAATAAGGTTTTTAATGCCAAAATTATAGAATAAAGAGAAGAAAAGAAAAAGGAATAAAATATTGCAAATATTTTATGACCCTAACCCCGAGACCAAGGCCAGCATGGAATTGGTCGACAAGGAATAAAGTAGGGGAGATAAGGGCCAATTATACAATAAATATCTCATTTATTAATTCATTCATTTATGCATTTTTGGCACCTATTTTGTACATAATTATTTATTCATCAAATAAAGAAACTTTGTACATAAAAGTTGTAGATAATAATGTAAATAACAATACAAAATTGAGTTTGTGTAAAAATAATTTTCAGTGTACATTTTATACACATAATAAAAAGCAAAAATCTCAACTTCACAGACCAATATCTTGCAAATAAAAACTCCAAATCACCCAAACTCACCTTTAATTGTATATAGCATTCCATGAACTATTTTATAAAATTGGTTTCATAATTTTCGGAGTCCATCTGTGGAAGTTAGGTTTTTGACCCTCATTGTATATAGTACCCGATTAAAATATTCATTTTATTCAATAATTATTATTTGTACAAAATTATATCTTTAGAATTTTATAAATAATATTTATAATACAGGTACATATTGAAATTAAAAGAAAACCAAAAAGAAATTTCAAAAATAAATTAAGCCTGGCTGATACCTAGGCAAAATACCTATGCTACCCATGTGTATATAAATAAAGGGGAAAACATTCTTTAATTATTTTTATTCATCTATATTTTTCTAAAAATATATATATTACACATAACTTATTAAAAATACAAATACAAAATAAAAACAAATAAAATTCATTAAATAAATAAAATGTATATAATATATAGGTAAAATACCTATAAGTATACATACATACACATACATCTATTTATTTAAAAATATAAATAAACTCATAAAAATAAAATAAAAATATATTTATACTCACAAAAATAAGTTATAAAATTATAAAATAAGAAACTAAAATAATAAAATAAAATAAATAAACTAAAAATAAAATATACAAAAATACATATAAAATACATACATATACACATTATTTTAATAAAACCATAATAAAATACTTCAAAAAAATAAATAAAAATCATAAATAAATACTACATTAATTTATAAACATTTTTTATTTTATAAGTAAAATCTAATAAAATCATTTACTAGGTTAAATAATTCATTTTTTAATCAGGATCCCTATTTTGGCGTGTAGCGGCTGAGGTGGACCAATGGGCGCGTCGCGCCTGTTGACCGCAGGTCAACTCGACCCCCAGCCGTCTGACGTGACGAGGACGATCTTTTCCCCGATTTCCTCCCTTTTTCCCGCTCACCACAGTCATCAATCGACCACAGTCCCTTCACAGATTTTGTTCCCTGATCATCCAAGATTCGCGCCGATTGCTTAGATCCATTGTACATAGTGTAGATACTCCAATAATCGCCGGTCAATGGGGGATTCCAGGGATGTCTATAAATAAAAACCTCCGACTTCCCGGCCAAAGTTGGCCATTTTCACTCCACCAAAACTCCTTGTTCTTGCTCCTGGTGTGTTCCTCGTGACAGGAGGAGTCACCCAGCACCTCGACTTGGCCGGAGGTCGGAGAAAATTTTGACGCGGTGGTGCTCCGGCGACCACCCTGCTCCCTGGCGGCCCCCAGGTATAAGAGCTGCGCATTTTATGATTTTTAGATAGGTTTTGGTTCCAGCATTTTATTCCCGTCTTTTATTTTTCATTTAGTTCAGTAGGTTAGCTTAGAATGCCCGATTCGTAGTTCGCCGGAGCTCTGCTCCGGCGAGCTTTTCACCTTGTTTCCGACTGTGACCCGATACCATTCCGCCCTCCTTTCGTTCCTCTTCGCTTTCTCCACCTTCCACCCACTCCCTACCAACCGGAGCCTCCTTGGTTCCGCGAATCGATGCTCCCCTCCGCCACTTCGCCGGAGTATCGCCGCCCGCCTCCATTTCCTATGCTAACAGCTTCATTTTTGGGCCGAGGAGTATCGCCTCGAGCCGCGCCTAGTTCCTGTGCAGGTTTGGTGCGTTGAGAAGCACCAGGAGACGCGTTACACGAACTTCGGCGGTACCTGGAGCCCCTTGCCTTCTCCGACCTCGCGGGGGCGCTCCAGTGAACCTCTGGTCGATCTGAGACCTCCAGCAGCTAGAGATATCCTCCAGGAAGCTTTGTGGACCTTCAGGAGCGAAGAAGACCGACTAGAGAGCAAGATCCGAGCGGAGGAAGCTCGCCTCGGCGAGGCTTCTTCCCTGTTCCTCCTCGCAGCTCCTCCGCCGTTGGATGAAGACGAAGGCCCAGTTTCAACAGCCACCGTCCGATGAAGCATCGTGCCGACCGTCAGATCACCCCCGGTGATCTAATCTCAAGCGTTCATCGGCGAAGCGGTACTAGCCGTTGGATGAGCGACACGTGGCAAGTGAAGAAATCCCAACCGTTCGCCAGCGCGCATTTTAGGGGTAATTTGCATATCTAGCCCCTGCATTTTTGTATATTTAATATTTAATATTGTAAATAAAATATAACGTTGTAAATAATGTGGATATTTTGCTTATGACCCCCTGTAGTTTTTGCATATTACACTTGGGTCCAGTCCACGTCACCTCACGTGTTGTCCCACGTGAGGTGGTAAAATTGCACAAGTCCCCCTGCAGATTTGCATGTTTATGTTTAGTCCATTAAATAAAATATTCAGTGTATTATTTTTGTGAAAAATTGCAACCAGGACCCTACATTTTCTGTAATTGCGTTTCGGTCCCTGTGAGTGCGGATCACGTGCTGTCCCGCGTGATGGTTAAATTGCAAGGGGACCCTGGCGGGTTTAGGTAATTAGTTTTAGTCCTTAGAATGGCAAAACACGTTATAATATTCTGGTATTTTTGCACCTGTGCCCCTGGATGTTATTTTATTTGCAAAAATGCCCCTGCCAGGCTTAATTACTTTTTGTGTCTTTGTCTATTTATTAAAAATACCTATTAGGCTTCTAAAAAATCCACAAAAATTAGGATAGATGCTCCATGCCATGCTTGTTCACGCCCATATTTTAGTTTGCATTTTTGCATTTATTCTGATTATTAAAAATGAAAAAGAAGCCATTTTTGTACTGTTTAAATTAGAAAATACAAAAAAAATTAGAAAATATTTGTGAAAAATTCCAAAAAAAATATATATAGTATAATTATATACATATTGAGTCCAGAAAATGAAAAACCCTAAAAAAGTGAAAAAAGAAAAGAAATAAAAATCATAAAACCCCAAAATCAACATAAAAATTAGAAAAACTCTTTAAAAACCCTAAAAATACATTTCTCTCTTTTATAATTATCTATATATTATTATTAATATGTGAAAATTAATTTGGGCAATTTTGGGCATTATTTGATATTTTTAAAACCCAAATTATATACGGTTATTTATTTAGTCCTATATTGTGGACATTTTTGAATTGAAAAATACATAAAAATTAGAAATATAAAAAAAAAAAGAATTAAAAAAAATTTAAAAAAAATATATATGTCTATATATTAAGTTTTTATGTTTATATATATATATTCTATATTACTTCTCTCTCTCTTCTTATATATATACATCTCTTTATATATATATATAGTATATATATTTGTATAATTAATAATATAAAAAAAATAAATAAAAAAAAGTATAAAATATAAAATCAAAATAAAAATTATAAAAACAAAAATATAAAAAAAATTACAAAACCCAAAACCCACAAAAACAATAAAAGTACATGAACAATTGATTGAATAATTGAACAATACATTACATACAACCATTCGCCTCCCAGTGTTCGACCTCTACCTGTACTTACACCTATACACATTTGCATGTAGAGTTATAATAAATTTTAACTCCACATTTTTGGATATTCATTGCATATATTTATTGTGGGTTAATTGTTGTTTTATTCCGGATCTCGTGTGGTCGACTCAGCGACTAAGTTCCCGCCTTGTGAGGAGCTTAAGACCACCGGTTTCCGGAGTAAACAATCACGGCAGTTGAGACCGCACGAGCGGAACTACCCCACACATGACTTAGAGTTGGCGGCAGTTGTCTTCGCCTTGAAGATCTGGCGCCACTATCTATATGGGGTGAACTTCGAGATTTTCACAGATCACAAGAGCCTAAAGTACATCTTTGATCAGAAGGAGTTGAACATGAGACAGCGCAGATGGCTCGAGCTGCTGAAGGATTATGATTGCACGATCTCTTACCATCCCGGTAAGGGAAACGTGGTGGCAGATGCACTTAGCAGGAGAGCGCATGCTGATGGTACGGCGAACTGGCTATACACGTGGGATACGCTTGCAGCTTTGACCGATTGGCATCCTCAGGAGAGCGCATCCATTTCTACCGACGTGCCTCCACGATACATCAGCCTTTGGGATCGTATTGTAGAGGGCCAGTGACAGATCCTTGGATCCGAGATAGATACATGCGCGCCGTCAAGGACGAATTTGACGACTTTGTTGTGATGGAGTCTATTTTATGGAAGGCAGGACGGGTCGTTGTACCCAATGATGAGCAGCTTCGCAGAGACATTTTGGACGAGGCACACAGTTCACGGTTATCTATCCATCCAGGCAGTACGAAGATGTACCGTGATCTGCGTCGACATTTTTGGTGGGATGGAATGAAGCGCGATGTGGCGCTACATGTCAGCAGATGCATGACCTGTCAGATGGTCAAGGCTGAGCACAGGAGACCGCCAGGATTACTGCAGTCTCTCCCCATTCCCGAGTGGAAGTGGGAGAGCATTTCTATGGATTTTATCACGGGATTGCCGAAGACACCGGGTGGCCATGATTCCATTTGGGTCGTTGTTGATAGGTTGACAAAGTCAGCGCATTTTATACCTGTCAACACGACTTACACTCCATCCAGATTGGCCAAGCTCTATGTGCAGAACATTATCAGGCTGCATGGTATACCACGAGAGGTGGTGTCTGACAGGGATTCGAGATTTACATCTCATTATTGGCATCAGTTCATGTCAGCACTACAGACAGAGCTGAAGATGAGTTCTGCATATCATCCACAGACTGACGGTCAGAGTGAGCGCACCATTCAGACACTAGAGGATTTGCTTCGTGCTTGCACTTTGGAGTGGAAAGGGTCCTGGAAGGACCATCTGCCGTTAGTAGAGTTCACGTACAACAACAGCTATCACTCCAATATTGGCATGGCACCATTCGAAGCCCTATACGGGCGGAGATGCCTCACACCTCTCAGTTGGCGTGAGGTAGGTGATCATGCTTTATACTCCGTGGATCTCTTGGAGGAGACTGCGAGAGCTGTTGATCTTGTGAGACGGAGGCTTCTGACGGCACAGAGTCGCCAAAAGAGTTATGCAGACCGTCGGAGAAGAGACTTAGAGTTCCAGGTAATCTAATTATTTCTTCTTCATCTATGACATATATATATGTCCAAATTAATCTCATATTAATGACACTCCTATCGATTATAGGTTGGAGATTGGGTATTTTTGCGAGTATCACCCATGAAGGGAGTGCAGAGATTCGGTGTTCGTGGCAAGTTGGCGCCACGATATGTTGGACCGTTCGAGATTCTTGCTCGAGTGGGGAAGGTTGCTTATCGAGTAGCCCTTCCTCCACATCTTTCAGCTATTCATGATGTTTTCCACATATCCAATCTGAGGAAATATGTCCACGACCCTCAGCACGTCATCAGTTACGAGAATCTTGATGTAGAGCCAGATCTGACTTATGAGGAGAAGCCAGTCCAGATACTTGATCGTGCTGTGAAGAAGCTTCGCAGCAAAGAGATTTCATTGGTCAAAGTTTTTGTGGCACCGACACGGCGTCAAGGAAGCGACATGGGAGACTGAAGGCGGCATGCGGGCACGATACCCGCAGCTATTCTGATGTAATCATCAAAACAAGCTTTTGTAATTAGATACATTATAAATATATGGCTTGTTTTCCCTATGAGGTTTTTATGGTTCAAAACCCTTTGAGGTTTTTATGGACATATGAAATTTAAACAAGTCACTGAATAGCCTTAACTCGAGTCTCGAGGACGAGACTCCCTTTGAGGTTTTTATATTTGTAGCATCCGGTTTCCAATCAAACCCGAAGTCGTCCGATTTTGGGTCTAATGAACCCAAAAACGTTGTCGGTCAATACTAAACAACCTAAAACGACCAATTGATCATGAATCAAAAGTCCTTCGGGCGAAATCGACCGAAAATCGGTCACACCGTAACGCGCATCGTGAAAAGCCGCGACGCAAATTTGGAAACCGCAAAACGAATCGAGACCATCATTAGATCCGATTCGACGATACGAGACCAACGGAATTGACCATTCGTCAATCGAAGGTTGTTTGATATTTTTAATTCGTAAAATTTAACCTTAAACAAAAATCGTATCCGGAAATTTCGGGTATTCAAAACCCGACCGGAAGTATATCAATATTATACTCATATTGACTGTCATTTTGAGACGGTCAAAACAAGATATTCTGCGTAAAATCCGAGGCCCGAGGTGTGCGCACGGTAGACTTTAAGTATATCAAATAAATAGATATTTTGTTTATAAAAATATATAAAATGTAAAAAAAATATATTTTAAAACAGGCACCAGCCTGTACTGGATTTCAGCCGTTGGAATATGATGTTTTTTTCTCTTTTTCTCTTTTCAAGCCACATGGCTTTTTCCCTTCTTTTCCACTTAACACTTCACTCCACACCACTTGGCAAGCAAATAAATCCCTCACTCTCCCTATAAATATGGCAACTTGTCTCTTCTAATTCCCTAATCCTCCAGCCGTAAGGAGACCAAATCCTCCATTTTTTTTTTGAAACTGCTGCTGGAAGCCCTAACTTTCTTCCTCCTTTCACCACTAATCCAGCTACAGCAGTAGCAATTACCATCCTTGCTCAAGCTGATGTTATAGCAGCTTTTGGAGACCAATCTCCAAGAAAATATGAAGGTACTGGAGCTCCAGAACATCCACATCTGTTGCATGCAGACTTAGCTTCATGTTTTGAAGAAAATTAGGTACAATCCCTTCCTATCTTTTGCTGCCATGCATGCTCCTTTCACTTGTCCATGAAAATTCACCTCTCTTATATAATCAAAATCAAGATTTCTTGATCTCTAAGTTGGAAATCTGCATGCACTTTAAAAATCCCACTGTAATGCTACATGTGTAAATTATTTACATTGTTGCTGTACACTGGAAACTGTATGTCTTGACCGTCCATTCATATATATATATTACTTATTTCATGTAAATGTAAATAAAGAAAATGTCATTCAGATATAAACTCAATGAAAACCCGATTATTTTCTTTGTTCTTTTTACAATCTCGGTTTGATTGACACAATAAAAAAATGAAGAACTAATTGATAGTCAGTAAAGGACTGGGCTTGCAATTGGAATTGTAGCAGAAATTTCATAGATATTTTAATTGATGCATGGCAATTTAGAGAGCAGTTATATGACCAGTGACTACAGATCAATTCTTTCGGCACTTTATAGCAGATCAGGAATGTTAATTTAATTTATCAATATTGAGGAATTTCTATATCCAGGATTTGCTAGCATTAGGTTCGCATATATTAGGCAATATGTATATAAGTATTAAAAGAATGCATTTTTATACAAACTGTGCAACCAAGTGAAACATGCCAGGTGAAATATGATAGTAAGAAGTTGCCTGTATTACAATATAATTTGACATGAATATAAAAAAAATCCCTTCATGGTATGAGTACAAACTTGATGCGAAACTCTATCTCCATAAGCTGGGACAACAAGGTTTAAATAGAAAGGAAAGTAGATTGGAGTCCATACACAGACTTTATTGGAGAAGAATTAGGAAGCACTTCCTAAGAAGGTTTCTTTCCTAAGGGTGAACACTTGTCTGTTTAATCCACCAACACTAATAGTAGGACAACCTCCCTCACATTTATAGTCCTTCCAGTAGTACCATATGAAATTGATGTTATGATTTTTTTTGAAATATTCTTATCATAAAAGGCTGTTTAAGTTTATAAGATGTGTTTAGTTAATATATCCCAGTCATTTGTATGATATGATCCTCATAAGAAATGATAAAGGTTAGTAGATTAAGTGGTAAGTGAATTTCGAAGTGCCTCTCTATAAAATCAAATGAGGATATTTGAGGTTAGGTAATTATCGTATATGATCATTAAATACATACTGGCTATTTGTTTAAGAACATAGATATCATATATAGATATAAGATCTGGTATTTGGTTAAGTACATAGTTCCCATCTCGCCACTGACTGCAGTAGGAAGGCAAGTTGAGTGGTTAGCCTTCCATGAATATCTTACAGTTCTGTATCAAGTTTCATAATAAATTGATTTTATAACCTATAACCACAAAGTTGATCACCTCATGAAACCCTTCTTTGGATATTCCCTATTAACTATGAATCACTATCAATAAGATCAATGATCAAGAGATCAAGATCTGTAAAATTAAATAAGGAAATAATTGAGAAATAGATCAGTTGAGAAGCAAGTGTTGATCGTGAATAACATATAATTTATAATGCCAGTCATGGTGACCCTTACACCAGACCGTGCGAGGGCGCGGTGACCCTCAACTGGGCGGGATAATAGGAAGCCCAGTTAGGGCAGCGGCCGCTTAATGCGCGGGTCTAGGATCCCAGTCTTTTACACGGTTTTTACGCGAGCTCGCAGTGTTTTTACGCCTCGTTGGGATCCAGACTTTAGACCAGTTCCGCTAACCCTGTCTTTTAGGATACCCAGGCGGGGGATCCTTGGTTTTCAGTTTTTACGTACGAGCTCGTCCGCCCGTACTAGTCGGGCCGTTTTCTAGAGCGACTTTTCTAGGGAGTCTCTCTCACCCGTCTCAGTGGCGTAGTTGGGGAGTAGACCTATCCCTCTATTGGACCGCGCTTCCAATTAGAGGGCGAGACGGAAGAGCCATTTGTAGGCTTCTTCACCGCTTGAGTTACTTCGCCAAACAGACTTGGCGATTCTATATTTCGATCATCCATATCTACATCCACAACATCTGGAGCTATATCTGAAACATTGAAGTTAAGATTTGGAGAAGTTATGACCAAAAGACCATTATCTCTACCCAAGAATTTAAATAAATTAATAGATCTCTAAAATCTCAACTTTTCCATTTTTCACTCACCAACATGATCTCTGAAGAAATAGATATATGCATTCACACTCATACACTCATGATTACGCAACTGCTATATAAATATGTTACATATGGGAAATGCCGGGTTCTGGGGAAATCATTAGAACGCATTACAAACAAACCCCTTTTTACTTACGCAAGTAGATAAAAAAAATGTGCTTGTTCTACCTTTCTACTTGCTCTCTTTTGTACATTGATTTACTTGTTATTTATTTTAAACTGCGGGTTTGTATTCACGTTAGTGATGCCTCTTCTTTCCTATTGTGTGTGTGGCAGGCAAACAGCCTGCAGTTCAGTAGCCGCTCAGTAGCTATACATGGTTCCAGGAGATAGAGTTTATACCCGACGGTATGAATTACTTTGTCTCAGTTTTTGTTCAGATAATGATGTAAATGTTATCTCTTTTGTATCATATTTTGTGTGTATGTTGTAAATGGAAGATCATTGTACATGTTGAAAACTGATATGAATATAAATGAAAAGAATTTTGGTGCCATATTGTCCCTTTTACTTGTGGTCATGTGTTAAGAATGAATGTCATACTTATGCGAAAAATTTTCCCTGTATTGGTGCGACTTGTGTGAATAAATGTGAATGATATATTGCGAAATGCGCGTAAACGGGTACCCGGATCCTGAGGGGTTGATAATGTTCTTCTTGAAGGAATAACAATTCAATCAGATCAGCTTGTCCCAAGCATGACACCAAGCAGCATTTCTAATCAGATAAAAGACAATAACACTACTACATATTTCTGGAGGTGAAAAAATGAGTCACCGTACAGGAATGTGACCGATAATTACGAGATTTCTGGTCAGTAAGCACAACTTGACCAACAGCATTTAAAGAAAAAAAACTCCATTCGACATGATAGATGCATTGTGTGTCCAAGATACTTCATGTGTCCCTAGCTATCCAATTCTGTTGACTTCAGTGCTAATGAAACTCAATGTTTGCGCATACGGACCAGTTATCAGTAATTGCTGGCTTCAGATGAGTTGATGCCCCCATCCTTATTGCTTCCTGTGCCTTCTGGGATTTGGCGAGTTCTGATGAAGAGGTGATAGCGGCTGTCTTAAACCTTCTTCACTAAAATCAAGTTTCTTTCGAGTAGAATCACTGTCTTTTGGACATGCTTTTCTCTTTCCCTGTGTATTGAGTATCTTTTCAGTATAAGATTCCACTGAACCAGAGAATCATGTTTTTAAATTAATGCAATACAAAAAAAAACACCCGTGAATAATAGTATTGGAACTAAATACTTGATTGTGTGGATGTCTTAGCTAGCTTTAGACAGATTAATAAAACAAAAAGCTCGGACGGCATTATCACATACAACATTATTCAGAGAATTATCAATCTCAAAAGGTGAATGTATCATTTCTAGCAATGCCTACATCGTACTGAGGGAATGTCTCAAAAGCTATGATGGAATTTAATCGAAAGCTAATTTAGAGAATGATGGAATTTATGAGCATTTTATTGCTTATGCAACAAAATGCCACTACAGTTTTTGGATCTGAAATTCCAAAAAAAAGGAGGGAATGTTGAGGTGGTAACTTCAGAATCTGGACTCCCCGACATCAATTTTCATATATATATATATATATATATATATATATATATATATATATATATATATATATATATATGTATGCACGTATGGTGTGACTTCTATGGCTTCTATGACTTCCATCAAAATATCGGATCATCCCCCCTTTTCATGTCAAAAATTCCCCATCCAGAGATGACTGAGATTTTTGTTGCAATTTCTTTTTAATTTCAGTGATTTCGGACAGTTGAGATATCCAAGCTGGTTTTATCAATGGTAGAGGGAGTTGCGGACATTGAATATAGCATGTTGAAACTCGGCTTGAATTCAAATAAATGTGGTATTATTAACCAAGTGTTCCAGATGGACACAAGAAGCACGAGTTCTTACCGTGATAGAAGAATCGGCAGATTGCTTGATATCCGATCCTTGATTCTTTTCCTTCTTGAGTTCCTTTTGCAATAGTTTATTTTCTTTGCCTAGTACTCTATTTTCTTCGAAGAGTATCTTGACCTTGAACATATGATATTTCCATCGATAAGATAAATGGAAAACCATAATTACAAAATTATCAATTCTGATGACACCATCATAGTTTGAAACAAGAAAAACCTCCATACCTCCTCTTCAGCCCTTTGGAGATTAATCCTTAAATGTTCCTTGTCCTTTTGCAAGGACTCGTTTTCAGCTACCAATGTCGTAATCTAGAAATAGATTATTTCAGATATCTGTTAAAAACTTAAAGGGTAAATTCGTATGGCATTGGAATTAATTATAAATAAATCATTGATTGATTTTAGGCCTTGATTGCCAAAAAACGCATTCACTTCTAGCAATAACATGGGCAAATGACCCCCTTGTACAATGAGATTGTTAAGTTTAATAGAGTTTAACAAACGCTTAAAAATATAAATTAACATATTGGTAAAAAAATGTCACTGCCACCATACTACATTTACTGATCACATCATATCTTCCAGAATTATCTTAGAATGCCGTTAGAGAAGGAAAATAAGAAAGAACAAGAACATGCTATCACTAGTGATTTACAGGAGCAGAATAATAAGGAGAGCCCAACTCTTGTTGAAACCAACGATGGCCCGAAGCTTGGAATAAAGTAGCAGAGCACTAAACAAAATAAAAAAAAAGGAACAAAAAGCAAAAGCTAAAAGAGCAACTGATAAGCTTCCTTGAAAATGAGTCGAAACACATTCAAGATGTTCTCCCAAGCAGAAAACTGGAAAGACCGCAAAGAAGACCGCATCTTCGAAGCAGATGAATAACATGCGGCAAAAGAAATGACTATATTACTGACCCACACAACTTGTTGGGCTTGGCTCGGGCCTATTCCCCTGATGTTACAACGAGAAGGTGTCAAAAGATAGGGATTTCATGAATGATACCAATGTGCAAATATCAGAACTGAAGAGATTAGAAACTCAGGATGAGGGCAGCGATCTATAAGAGAGTAAATGAGAAGAACAAAGTATCAGTTCCATTATTGTGAAGAAACGCTACAGGCAAAAGGAGGTTGTCATGTAGAAAAGGAAAAGACAAGTGGCATATTACATGTTACTATAATAGTCTAATTACTACAATATACTTGCACATGCACCTTAGCATTTTCATTTCTGTTACTATCATTCTAATTACTGTGATACTCCCCCCCTCCAGCGGAAGCTTAGATGTATATAATGCTCAAGCTTGGATGGGGTATGAGAGCTTTTGGAACCATGCTCTCGGACTTTACTTAAGAATATAAATAGACTTATGAAGCCCGCATATCTTTTGACGCTCTCCCCTCGGCATCAAACATAGGTGTTTGATGCATATATACTTCTTCCTGCAAATCTAGTTGAAAGAGTGATCAATCTCTGACGATTGCAACGGAAAGGAGAACTAAAGAGTAGAGTGATGTGTCATAGTCACGGGAGAGAAGAAGGCCTGATAGTCCACTCCATATGTTTGGGTGGACCATTTTGCCACTAGTTGAGCTTTGTAATGATCCACATTACCATTTGCCGAGGTCCAGGTGCCTCTAGACTGTAATTCTTTTTTCTTTTTCTAAAAAACCTCTGGTTTGTAATTCAGCCATCTCATCTTTCATAGTTAGATGACACTGCCTATCTCATAGCGCCTCTTGATATGTTGGTGGGACGATAACAACTAACAAACACACCACAAACTTCTTGTAAACCTCTGAGAGACGATCAAGGAAGAGTGACCACATAGGGTATATGGTACATGTACACCAACGCTTCTGAAATGCAATTGGTCGAGTAAGATCCTCCGAGGGATCTCAAGGACCATCTTGTTGAATAGTAATCTCCAGATCAATTGCATCATCATGTATTACCCTGCAAAACAGAAACAACAATTGTGCCATCGGTAGGAATTAAGTGTTCAGTAGTTACCTAGGCTAGGTGGATGACAGGGAAGGTACAGGATCAGGGGGTCCAGTAACTCTAGGCCTCGCTAGGTACATGCAGGGTAATGTCTCAACCGAAGTAGGTGGAGGTGGAAAAGGGGGTGGAGGTGGTAGGTAAACCTCTGTGTCAGTCTCGGAGGAAGTCATCTTGTAGAATGTGGAAAGAGGACATAACAATCTCAAAGAATGTAACATCATCACCCACATAATACTTTTACCAAACATGATCAAAGTATTGGTACCCCTTTGGGTCTGAGAATAGCTCATAAAAATACACTTGTATCGACTAGGAGTCAAGTGGTGAACAAAAGCAACACAACCAAAGACGCAGGGCATTAGATAGAACAAATTCTTATGGAGAAACACAATTAAAAAAGGAACATATTCTTCTAACTCAGAAGATAGCATGTGATTAACTAAATGGCAAGCATGCTTCATGTATATGTTCACAAGCCTGGTTTGATAGACTTACCATGGAGATCACCTCTCTTGATTTTCACAAGACTACATCTTATTATTTCATATTTGTTCGAAGATATACACCATGTACGGTTATCCTTGTTGTATATGTTGATAACATGGTTAATACTGGATATTATAGTATCCTTGATAAGGCCTTTCTACAGAAGGTGTTTCCCACCAAGGACCCTAGTCACCTTACGCATGCAATACTTTCTTGGGATTGAGGTCGTGTGCACCTATGAAGGACTATATCTACTCCGAAGAGTATTGTCTTAACATCCTTGCAAATACATGTTAACATGGTTGTAAACCATCCTCTATTCCAATTGAATCTCAAAGATGGATTTATTGTTTGACGACACTACGCATATAGAAGCCTAATGGACAAGCTTCTGTATCTTGCAGTTATTGGGCCAATATCTCATGTTGTGAGCAGACTAAGACAATATCTGGATACTAGCGGAGATAACAATGCATGCATCCTTGAGAACAAGGGATTTCCATAAAAGGTGTTCAGTAAGGACCTTGGTCACCTGCAATTCTTTCTTGAGATTGAGGTCACGTGTACTTCTGGAAGACTGCATCTACTCTAGAGAAAGTATCATCTTGACATCCTTACAAATATACAAGTTTACTTGGTTGTAAACAATCCTATCCTTTATTCCAGCTGAATCTTAGAGCCATGACACATCTTGACATCCTTACAAATATACAAGTTTACTTGGTTGTAAACAATCCTATCCTTTATTCCAGCTGAATCTTAGAGCCATGACACAGTAGTAGTGGGTAAATTTTGTATCTTACGCATTTTGAGCCCGATATCGCGTAAGGGTTTAAATATCGGTTTTGGATATCGTATCGATACCCTGTCGATACGATATTTCGTCAAAATTTCGACGAAATTTCGCCCATATTGACCACCATTTGTAAAAAAAATGACCGAAAACTGCCCTCATATCGTCATTTCGCTCAAGATTTCGGTTCCTAGTCGAAATCAAAATTTCGCCGAAATTTCGCGAAATCTGAAACCATGGAACAGAGTTGGTCAGTATATGGAGAAGCCAAGGTACAATCATAAGCACGATGTTCTTCTTGATGGAGTATGTATTGTGTGTCACTTATGTGGTAGATGGGTAAATGGCTCCCTCCAAGATCCATTTACCACATCCAATGTTTACTACCAATAGTAGGACTTGGAGGGTCTGTGACATAAGAAGCCCCTGACCTCTTATATCATATGAGAAAGGTCAATGAATGAATCAACCCTTTGAGGCGTTCTCTTGTGGTTTCATACCGCTCCTTAGGGAGTAGGTTTCCATGTAAAATCTTGAGCGTATATATTTCATATTTCTTTATTTTATTGCCCTGTTTATCAATTCACTTCCACATTCCTCATTTTCTAACACGGTATCAGAGTGGGTTCGATTCTCGAGGATTTTATGTACTTTGTATATACAAGATTCGATTTTGGTGATTTATTCTTGAAAATCGTTCTTATTCCATGAGTTGTTTGAGAAGAATTTTAAGGTTTCGGAAACCCTAATTTTGTACGGTTTTATTATCAAAGCGGGTTTGATTCGTGTTCGTCTGTTCGCTATTTATTTCAAAAATTCTAAAGATCAAAGCCACCAGCACCAGCCTGATCGGCAATATTCGAGATCAATTCTAGGGTTCCTGATGGAACCCTAATCCTTCTGACTACAACACATTTTGAGCACGATCAGGTGCTCAGACACCTTCCAGCGCCATCAGGCGCTTTAGGCACCTTCTGTCAGATCTCCAACCCTCCAGGTGAAAACTCCTTCTCGATGGTCAAGCCTCCTACCATCATCTCCAGGAGGCAGTGGCATCTCTCGGTGGCACCATGCCCTACGATAACTCGAGGTAGCGGAATCCTCTTCGCTTCCAAGCGATCTCTCCCTTCAGGTGGCAGCGCAACATCTCCAAAAGAAGGTGATTCTCCTTCGCTGCTCCAGGTGGAGCTACCTAGAACAACTCCAAATAAAGCTACATGCGGCGGCGTATCTCCTCCGCTTCACCCATCTCCACTGCCCATCTTCTCCAGGAAGATTTCTCACACCTCGCCGGTACGCCGATGCGAGGATTCAATACATACAAGCCCATGCGGTAGAGCCCCATTCGAGGCGCAGCCGCGCAAGAGGAGCAGACCTCCACGATGCTCCAGGCAGAGCATCTCCCCCAGGCAGAGGCGGCCCATCCTCCATCACAGATCCATCGCGACCTATAGGCGACGTGCAAACATGAGGTCCCCATTCGGAACCTTTCTCCAGCTCCAAGCAGAGCCGACCTCCTCTCCTCTTCTAGAAAAGACTCCAGGCGGCGCCTCTCTGATCTCACGCACCTCCAGCAGGTGCCATCACCTCCAGGCGGCAAGAGCAAGGGCCCCCCATCAGGGGCGGATTCGAAGAGAAGGATTCCCAAGTGGGGACCCTAAATAAAGATCCCAAGTGGGTTGCTTTATTAAAAAAACATTTTGTTTTGTTTGGGCCCAATGAGCCCATCCGCGTTTTTCAATAAAAAGGAGATGCCTTATTTGTTGGGTGCAACTGAGCTCATTTTTAAAAAAAATGTGTTTGTTTTGAAAAAAAAAGTACATATAAAAGAAAAGTTGTGCGCAAAAAGAAAAAAAAAGGAAAAAGGGAAGGCCATCCGCGTTTTTCAATAAAAAGGAGATGCCTTATTTGTTGGGTGCAACTGAGCTCATTTTTTAAAAAAATGTGTTTGTTTTGAAAAAAAAAGTACATATAAAAGAAAAGTTGTGCGCAAAAAGAAAAAAAAAGGAAAAAGGGAAGGCCAAGAAAAAATGATGAACGGCTTATTTGGAAAGAAAAAAAGGATATGACGTCTATAAAAAAATTGAAATAGTCAATCAGAGAAAGTGAATTGAAAAAAATGAAAAGAAAAAATTGTGTGATAGCTTACGTGATGATTTATTTTCCCCATTTTCTTATCTTCTCCCAACTTGGTCAATGTCCTTGTTTTCAGGCCGGTCTGGGAGAAAGGGGGAGTATTGTGTAGAGTTACAAGTCGGATTCAGATTTTCAGATTCTCCAGATTCCAGACCAGCCAAATTTTTAGACTCTGCAGTTCTACAGATGTTCAGACTCGACGATCGGATTCCAAATCTTCAATTTGATGTGCACATGTTCGCCATCATCATTTGTGTGGTCATCGTCTTTTATTTTTGGTCTCCGAGTTTTCATGTGATCCATAGGGACTCCAGAGTAGAGATCTCATTCCCTATGTCATGTAGGCTACTAGGGTTTTCATGTGGTTTCATAGGTACTCCAGAGTAGAGATCACATTTTCTGAGCTGGAATGGGAGAGACCCAGTTCTCCGACGAGGAGACTTTTCAGACTCCATTCTCCAGCGAATGTAGACTCCGACGAGGATATCTCCACGGTTTTTTCAATTTGGCCCTTTCAAAGATGGAGCAGTTGTGCACATGAATCAGTCTTTTACATGTAGCGGGCCAGAGTACTCCGATGAGGAGACTCATTTCAGTTTTGGTGGTCCTGACAGGCGCAGAACAAAGCACACCCAGTTTGACTCACACTCCAACCCATTTGTTCCTCTTCACCTACACGGTATGAGAATCAACGTCCTCGACAACAGCCGACAATTGTGTTTGTGTTGAGTTGATATTGTATGTAGTGTCTTGTATTGTGAGTTTGAGTGATTTCTTTCTATTTATCCAAGCTGAGCATTGCATTCTCCAGTTTGAGGGGGAGTGTTGGAGTATATATCAAAGTTTAGTCCCACATCTACCAGTAGTGGGATTTGGAGGGTCTGTGGAGGTTATATAAGAAGTCCCAAGCCTCCTATATCAGATGAGAAAGTTCAATGAACGAATCAGCCCTTGGAGGCGCTCTCTCGTGGTTTCATTCCACTTCTTAGGGAGTAGGGTTCCACGTAAAATTTTGAGCTTCTGTGTTTCATATTTCTTTATTTTATCGCTCTGTTTATCAATTCGCTTCCGCATTCCTCATTTTCTAACACTTCTCATACTCAGGACATGAAGAATTCACCATGCAAGGGACTTTTCCACACTTCTGGTTACATAGACATTACATCCTATGCAGATGCGCATTACGCTAGTTTTATTGAAAACACACTCCACTACGGGCTTTGCCATATTTGTTGGTGGAAATATGGGTGTGTGTCATGTTAAGAAGTAGATCTTTCTTTCTAGATACTCTGCATAAGTCAAGTATAGGACTATGGCTCATGATGCTTGTGAGATTAATTGTCTTGTCACTTTTCTACATGAATTTGGGATGTTCATCACAGTTCCCAATATATGATGACAACAAGTCGGACCGCTTATATTTCCATAGATGTCTTTCATAAATGCACCAAGGATATTAATATAGATTCATCATACATGGACGAACTACGTGAAGGGAAACTCCTCTCTCTTGACATTCCTATAGAGCTCTACACCTTGTAGATATCTTCACCAAAACTCTTCCAAAAAAATGCATTTCACGATTGACCTCCAAGTTAAGCATGATCGATATAATTGCCAAAATTTAAGGGGGGTGTTAACGCTTTATTTCTAACTAATTGATGTTGTCTAGTTTTTTGCAATTCTATACTTCATAGTTGATAGAAAATAAGAATGCGGAAGCGTATCAGAAATAAAGAATAATGAACAACGAAGAACACGGGATTTTTACGTAGAACCCTACTCCTTAAGGAGCGGGATGAAACCACGGGAGAAGACATCAAAGGGTTATATGTTGCATTGCACTTTCTCATCTGATACAGGAGGTCTAGGGCTTCTTATATAGCCTCCACAGACCCTCTAAATCCCACCATTGGCAGCTGTGGGACTAAACTCTAGATGTGGTAAATGGATCATGGAAGGATCCATTTTTCCATCTTACATATGACACATATACTCAACATACTCCAACACTCCCCCTAAAGCTGGAGCATGCAATAATGCTCAGCTTGGACAAACAGAAAGAATCTCAAACTCACGCTACAGGACACTATGGACAATATCAACTCAACGCAAACACAACTGCCGGTTGTTGTCGAGGATGTTGCTTCTCATGTCATGCAGGTGAAGAGGAACAAACGGGCTAGAGTGTAAGTCAGCCGAATCTCCTCGTCGGAGAGATGTGCTCTGTAATGCGCCTGGAAATGAGTCTCCTCATCGGAGTACTCCAACCCACCACAACATGTGGACAACTGCTCCATCTCTGAAAGAGCCAAACTGAAAAAGCTGTGGAGATATCCTCATCGGAGTCCACAGTCACTGAAGAATGGAATCTGAAAAGTCTCCTCGTCAGAGAACTGGGTCTCTCACATACTGGCTCAGAGAATGGGATCTCTACTCCGGAGTCCCTATGAAACCACATGAAAATCCTACCCCACATGGCATAGGGAATGGGATCTCTACTCTAGAGTCCCTATGGATCACATGAAAACTCTGACCAAAATGAAAGATGGGGACCATACAAAAGATGGCAAATATGTGTGCATCAAACTGAAGACTCGGAAACATCTGAATGTCGAGTCTGAAATCTGAATATCTGTAGAGTCTGAAAAATGTGACCTGGAAATCTGAATTTGAAACAGGCATGTGACTACACAGCACTCCCCCTTTCTCCCATACTTGTCAGAAAACAATGACATCAATGAAGTTGGGAGAAGGCATGAAAATGGGGATAAACAAACACCAAAAGCCGAACTCACTTTTTTGGCTTTTCTTTTCAAAATTTTTTGGCTATTTCTTCTCCCCCTTTTTATATAGTTGTCTCCTTTTTTTATGCGCACCTCTTTTTGGCTTTTTCTTTCAAATTTTTTGGCTATTTCTTCTCCCCCTTTTTATATAGTCGTCTCCTTTTTTTTATACGCACTCTTTTCTCAAACCACTTTTTTTTACAAACAGCCTCCCCTTTTTTTCTTTTTTTAAACACGCGGCCCAATTGGCCCTTTTCTACTTATTCAGGGTTTCCATGGGAACCCCTCTTTCCCAAAGACCGCTATCCCCCGATGGGGTTTACTCCTACCGATGTCACCTGTAGGAGAAGAGGGAGGTGGGTCGACGCATTGGCGGGGAACGCTGAGAACAAAGAGGCATCGCTTGGAGGGCCTCCACCTGGAGATGTCGCCGCAAGCTTAAGAGGAGGTGCTGCCTGGGGAGTCACGGGTGAGGGAAGTGATGGATCTCGCGCCTCCTGTGCAAGAACCAAGAGGAGATGGGGTGCCAGTGCCTGGATCTTCAACTGGAGGAGGAAGGTGTCGTCTGCACGTGCTGGAGGATGATGCGCCTGCGCACGATGGTGCGCGATACTCTTGGAAGGAGGAGCCTGATCGCCTTTTGGAAGACCCAACGCATGTCCAAGGTCCCGCGTGAGGTTCGAGCTCCACCATAGGAGCTTTTCATACGGCCTGGAACTGGGAAGAGGACGGTGTGATTGGTCGCCGCCACTTAGAAGGAGGAAGTCGGGACATCGCCGCCTGGCCTAGAGTGCGTGCTGCCTTGCGCGATGCTTGGAGTTCACAAGTCGGAGGAGCACTTGAAGGGGATGCTCCTGGGAGGAGACTATCTCTTATCTGATGAAGGTCGCCGCCCGTGGGAGGCCGCCTAGATGTGCAACCCGATGCGGATGCTTGCTGCTTTAATTGTTTATGTCGCCTGAATGTGCAAGGATATGGATCTTGAGCAGTTGCGCTCTGATGGGGTTTGCGCAGATGCTGTGCACGATGGAGAGCTCCGCCAAGGAATCGAAGGCGGAGGGGGGACCTCATTGCCTGGAGATCTTGGGTTCTAAGAACCCTAGGTGGATTGAGCTGGAGATGCGCAGCAACACGCATCTCCTTGCAGAAACGAGAGATAGATCAGAATGTTGACGTAGGATTAGGGTTTCAAAAGAAACCCTAGAACTCCTCTTGATCTTGAACAAATCTTTAAACAATATATGAATAAATAATCTTCAAGAATAAACAATCGAATCTCGGACAGAACAAGAAAATAAGTCTTCAACAATAAATCCATGAGAATCGAATCCGCTCTGATACCATGTTAGAAAATAAGAATGCAGAATCGTATCAAAAATAAAGAATAATGAACAATGAAGAACACGAGATTTTTTACGTGAAACCCTACTCCCTAAGGAGCGGGATGAAACCACAAGAGAGGCCTCAAAGGGCCATATGTCGCGTTGCACTTTCTCATCTGATACAGAAGGTCTGGAGCTTCTTATATCGCCTCCATAGACCTTTCAAGTCCCACCAATGGTAGATGTGTGACTAAACTCTGGATGCGGTCCAACAATAGTTATATTGATGAATTTTTTGTACTTTTCGGGTTTTAGGATTTCACTTTATATATGAAACCCTACCCATTCAATAGAAATCATCACATTCCATCTCTTTGTTTTTCCACAGTTACCATTCAAATAATTAAAGCAGTTTTTTCCCAAAACTAATCAAACAAATTAGATACTTAAAAATGGAAAAACCTTCTCTCACTTTAAGTAGGTCGGCTACATGGATTCTTGCTTAAAATTATGTTGAAAGATCAAACTAATTTGTGCATTCGTTGTCGTCTACCTAACGCAACCATGGGTATTTGAACCATGGTCCTTTGGGTAGTAAGCACATTGCACTTAAGCAGCCAAATGATTTGTTTTACGACATTCTTTAATAGTGAATTATTGTAACTTGATTATTAAATTACATATACACAATTATTTAAAATGTAGCAAACAACAACCAACTACCAATACAAAAGTTCGTCACATCAAGAAAGAATATATATTGTAACATCACTTCCACATTCTGCTCAAAAAAAATTAAAAATCAGTAATTCTCCAAACTCCCATAATGTCAAATCACAACAAACTCACCATCCAAACACCAAAACAAATAAACAACATACTCTCAAAAACAAGTTATCGTATTACCATATTACCCTTGCATCCAAATAGGCCCTAAGGCTCAACTTGTACTGGACTTCAATGAGTGTTCTCATAGGACAACATCCCTTTCAGTGTTTTAACAAATCAAGGGCATATATTTTCTCTAACAAATGCCAACGTCTTCTTTAGATCTCAAGCTTTGCCTTGATTTGATTTGATTCATCATACTACTATTACGTATTCTATAGAACAACATCCCATCACAAGCTTTGCCTTGATTTGATTCATCACACTATTATTATCCTTTGTAATAACCATGTCATCAACATAGACAATGGGAAGCGCAAACTTTTCGTTGATCCCACTAGGTAAAGAGGGTGTAATCTCCCTTCCTTCGTTAGTAGTTATGTCTCTTCATAACCCCCCATGTGATCGAGCCAAGCTCGAGGGTATTGCTTTAGACCACATATGGACTTCATGTTTGCAGCACTTGCTAGGATGTTCATAAACCCAAAGAATCCGCATGTAGATCTCTTTTGTCATGTCTCCATACATGAGTGATGATAACTTTTTTTTTGAAGAAAAAAGGGCTTGCACCATAGATGTATGACCTTGAGTGATAGTATCTAGATGATCGATCATGTGGTTCTATTTATATCCATTTACATAAGTCCGCATTATAACGATAAATTTGCACGTTCGCTTTATACTTTATAGTATAATCCATTTCTGTCCTCCAATGTGAACACCTTCACGGCATATCTTGCCTTGTTCTAATATGCATTCACATTGCAAAGCTTTTTATCACTAGGTATCAGCATGTACACTCCTCAGAGTGGTATAAGCAGAAAGTGCTGAAAGAGAAACATCTAGAGTTCAAACTTTGGCAGGAGCATACCATAAATTATGCATTTTGTATCTACATGGGTTTCCTTACGTCCTTTCTAATAACAGTAGGCAATTCCTCTATGTTGGCTTTTGTCCTCATTTCGTCTTAGTAAATATCACCATCACTTTTTTGAAGAAAAGCAGGTAAAACATCGAAAAGATGCCTATAAATATCAGCATCACTATCAGAAACAAAAGAAAAAGGATGGACCAAACATATAACTTGTTAGAGGTGGGAGGGGCTTGATTTCTATCAACAACGAATCCTTTTCCCACATTTAGTAGGGTATGCTCCTACATGGATTCTTTGCATCCATTCATATCTATCTTGGGCCATTCTCGGACTTAGATCCAAAAAACTAAGATCCCCTCAGATAGTCTCATTCTAACACTTCGTGGGCCTTCCTCGCCCTCTCTTAGCTAGCTCAACATCCCAAAACTCGCATCAGGGCTTGATTTCTATCGTGGGAGGAAAAAGAGCCCACATCGGTACAAGTCCACTCCATATTGTGTCAACAAAGTAGGCCATGTAAAACATCCTCTATTATTTCTCCTCAATCAGTCCATCAAGCTGCTCTTCTTTCATAAGTTCCTTCTCTTTAAGCAGCGTGGATTCAAGTTCTATCAGGATACAACGCTGATATATCAACGATATTGGCAACAGATATAAGTCGATATTGATACTACTATATAAGTCAATTTTTCGGATATTGGTCGATATCAATACTACTATATAAGTCATTTTCCCGAATATTGGTCGATACTTGCTAGATATCATTAATATATCAGTTATCGACGGGTATAGATCAAAACTTGGAATTTTGAATGTAACTTTCCTCCATATCGACCAATATCGCCAATGTCGGTTTTTTATCTTGCCATATCATATTGTTGCATGCAACTTCTTGGTTTTAAATAAAGCTTCCCTAAGGTGATTTTCTTATATTTAAATGCATTTAGAGGTGGATTTCTTAGATATTTGGTATATTTGTGTTCCATTACTTGTTATTGAGCTTTTACAGTGTTATGCTATGATTACTTGTATTTATTAAGGTCATACGGAGATTTTTGTAGACTTTTGAATGTATTTATTCATAATTATTCTAATTTTTGTTGATTTCTCTTAAACATCGTTATATACAACCTTAGTTGTTCGATTTCCTCTCAAATGAGCACCCCAACCATAGTGATCATCTCATGCTCCATCATCATCTTTATGAGGTTTCTAAAGTCTTTCATTTTTCCGGTTATGCCACGAGCGATACCATCTCCAACTTAGTATTAATGTGGCTTGTCCTCATAAGTGATGTATTGCAAAGTTATATGCATCTATATAATATGGGAGAATTATTTGAGTACATACAGTTAATGATGCAGCACGAACGACAACAAAGGAGATGTTATGTGGAAATTCTACGCAACTCTTGACTTTCATCTTCATCTAATAAGACTTTACCTTGTTATTAAAGTGCATATCTTCTTGTGCTTAGAACATTTAGTTTTTTATTATTATGAAAGATGTACTATATATATTGTGATCGGACAAATTTCATCATTTGATGTCAGCTAATATCTTTCAACATTCAACACATGACAAGTATTGTGTATACGATATTACGATATGTGAAATATGATTTTTATTACAACAACAGAACCCTTCCCCACAATTAAGTAGGATCGGCTATATGGACTTTTTAGCACCATTTAGATCTATTTTGGATCATCCTCAGGCTTAAATCCGAATAACTAAAATCCCTTCAGATAATCTCATTCCAACACTTTTTAGGCCGTCCTCGCCCTCATAGTCGGCTGAAAATCCCAAATCTCGCATCTTCCAACCGTTGCATCAACGGTTCAACCTACCTCATTTGCAAATGGTCAAACCATCTTAAGTGGTTTTCTCTCTTATCCTCTATCGGAGATATACCAACTTTCCTCTTGATCGCATCATTCTGAATCTGATCGTTCCGTGTATGACCATACATCCACCTCAGCATTTTCATTTATGTTATTGTCATTCTCTGCACATATCTATGGTTCACGGGCCAATATTCCGATCCATAGAGCATATCATGTCTGATGGTTGCTTTGTAATACTTTCCTTTGATTTTCAAATGGATTTTCTTATCACAAAGAATAGTAGAGGCTCCCCGCCACTTTAAGCCAATCTGCATTTATTCTATGAGTAACATCTCCATCAATTTCCCCATCCTGTTGCAAAATAGATCCCAAGTATCTAAAAGAATCTTTCTTCTGAATGTTATAGTCTGCAATCTTCATCTCGAGTTCTTCACCGTTGTTTCCATCAAATATGTACTCCACGTATTCAATCTTAGCCCTACTTATATGAAATCCTTTAGTCTTCATTTACTCTATCTCATGTCTCATCAATCAACACAATATCATCAATGAACAACACCAAGACATCTCATCATGAATGCGACTAGTCAACCCGTCCATAATCAAAGTAAAAAGGAATGGACTCAAAGTTGAACTTTGATGCAAACCGATGTTGTTGTTAAAATAGCCAGTCTTCCCAGACTAGATACCAACACAAGATGAAGCACCATCCTACATATCTTCTATAAGGTTGATGTACAGGACAAGTACTTGTCTTTTCTCCAAAACTCTACACAATCTCCCGTGAGACTGAATCATAAGCCTTCTTCAAATCAATAAAACATGGAGATTCTTCCTTTTAGAGCTATAAATCTCCATTGTTCTAGTGAATGGCTTAATAGTTGAGCGACTTGATATGAATCCGAATTGGTTTTTACTTTGGAAACTTACCTCAACCTTCTTTCGATCACACATTCCCAAATTTTCATATTATGACTCATCAGTTTGATACCTCTATAACTCAAACAATTTTGAATGTCTCATTTATACTTATAAAGAGACACCACAATGCTTCCCCTCCATTCTTCAAGCATTTTCTTGCCTCGTCAAATAATTTGAATAAATTTTTGTGTCAAGTCAAACCACGTTCACCTACAACTCTCCAAACTTCTATAGAAATGTCATCAGGTCCTACTCCTTTCCCAGGTTTCATAACTGTTAGAAAATATAATGCGGAAGCGGAATCAGAGAAAATAGAATAAAAACATTAAGAACTCGGGATTTTTAACGTGGAACCCTATCCCTAAGTAGTGGGATGAAACCATAAGAGAACGCCTCAAAGGGTTGATTTATGCATTGCACTTCTCACTAGATACATGGGTGTAGGGCTTCTTATAACTGAGTCTCCATATCCCATAGACGGTAGATGTGGGACTAAACCACAGGATATAGTAAATCGATCCTCCCATCTACTCAAGTGACGCATATAACAAATACTCCGACAATCCCCCTCAAGTTGGAGCATGCAATGCTCAGCTTGGACAAACAGAAAGAAATCTCAACTCACGCTACATAACACTACATACAACATCAACTCAATGCGCACAACTGTCGGTTGCTATCAAGGACATTGCTTCTCATGCCGTGCAGGTGAGGAGGACAAACGGGCTGGAGTGTGAGTCACTCTACATCTCCTCGTCGGAGAGCATGTGCTTTGTACTGCGCCTGTCAGAGTCACTGCAACTGAAAATGAGTCTCCTCGTCGGAGTACTCTGATCCGCCACAATATGTGGACAACTGCTCCATCTCTGAAAGGGTTGAATAAAGAACATCACTAATTATCCATACGTAGATTTCTAAAGATGGGTCTCTCTCACAAGGACCTCAAAGTGGTTCTCTCTCATAGGAACCTCGGAAGGATCTCGCACTGGAGTTCATGATCGTTGGCACGGACGGCCATATTGCGATATATCGGCGACATATCGGTATCAATAGGTCACCGATATATCGCCGATATGGTCGATATCGGGTCAATACAGGCCATTTTATTCACAGTCTCGGTTCTATGTCGGCGATATGGCGTCGATATATCATCGATATATCGACGATATATCGTATCGACATGGTACCGATATCGATATCGATATCAATATGTCCTTCCATGATCGTTGGAGAATGGAGTCTGAAGAAGTCTCCTCGTCGGAGAACTGAGTCTCTCCCATACTGGCTTAGAGAATGAGATCTCTACTCAGGAGTCCCTATAAAACCACATGAAAACCTAGCCCACATGGCATAAGGAATGGGATCTCTACTCTGGAGTCCCTATGGATCACATGAAAACCATGGCTGAAACATAAAAGATAGATATCACAATAAAAGATGGCAAACATGTAGACATCAAACTGAAGACCGCATACATGTGCAAGTCTGAAACTGAAGACTCGGAACCAATCTGACGTCGAGTCTGAATATCTGAACTGTAGAGTCTGGAAAATCTGGCTGGTCTGGAATCTGACATCTGAATCCGGAACAGACACGTGGCTCTACACAGTACTCCCCCTTTCTCCCATACTTGCCGGAAAGAAGACATTGATCAAGTTGGGAGAAGACAAGAGATGGGGAGACAACATGAATCGTACTTTTTTTTACGGCTATTTCATTGATCATTTTTTAATAGCCGTCATTTTTTTAATAAGTCGTATCATCAATTTTTTGGCTTTTCTTCTTAAACATTTTTTTAAATAATTTTTTTAAAGCCGTTTCATTTTTTACATCTTTTCCTTCTCTTATTTTCAATTTTTTTGAGTCGTTTCATCAATATTTTTTTCCCGGCTTTCTTTCTCTCTCTCTCTCTCTTTTCTCGGACCATCTTTCCCCCTCTTTTTCTTTGGCCCATCTCAGGGCTTACAATAGCAGCACAAAAGAATTTTTTTAAACTTCAATCCATATTTGTTATTTATTTAGGGTTCTCATTAGGGAACCCTCTCTGAAACAATCTGCAACCCTCGATGGGGCACTTATGCTCTTGTCGCGTGCCGTCAGAGGGTTGGGGCCAGTGTTGGAGAGGCGACGCGATGGAGGGAGCGATGGAGATTCCCACCTGATGCGTCGCTTAGGAGGAGGGCGGCTAGAGATGATGCTTCGCCTGGAGCCACCTAGGATAGGGGCGGCATTGTCTGGAGCCCTTTGACGAGGGTGATTCTGCCAAACTGGAGGTCGGAGGGGCGACGCGATGGAGGGAGCAATGGAGATTCCCACCTAATGCGACGCTTAGGAGGAGGGCGGCTAGAGATGATGCTTCGCCTGGAGCCACCTAGGATAGGGGCGGCGTTGTTTGGAGCCCTTTGACGGGGGTGATTCCGCCAAACTGGAGATAGGGCGGCGATGGGGATGTTGGTTGCGAGATCTGCACCGCCATCGATGGAGGAGGAAGGCGCCTCTTGGCGATGCTGCCACCGCCTTGGAGTAGAAATGGAGATCGGATGGGGGCTTCGCCTGGTGAAGCGAGGTCTGCTGCTCGAAGAATCAAAGCACTGTCGTCGCCTGGAGTTTTATGTGGGAGAGAGGTGCCTCCGCTTGGAAGTTGCGGCTCGCCTGGGGGTCGTGCAAGGAGAGGAAGTTGCGGCTCGCTTGCTCGATGTCGAAGCCCAGTACCGAGAATAAAGCGTCGCCTGGGTGAGCAGAGGGGGTCTGCTACCTGGACATCGTCGAAGCATCTGGAATCAAGTCATGTGGGGCTTCTCACGTCGCATGGAGAAGAGCATCGGCGCCTGGAGATGTGATGCGCCTTCACAAAACCAGATCTATGGTTTCACCTAAACTCTAGAACAAGAACTTGAATGATTTTCAACAATAATCAACGAAGAAGAACCCGAGAACTGAATCTGATAATCAAATCTCGAACAAATAACTAATGAACATAAAAACCCTCGAGAATCGAACCCGCTCTGATACCTGTTAGAAAACATAATGCGGAAGTGGAATCAAAGAAAATAGAATAAAAACATTAAGAACTCGGGATTTTTAATGTGGAACCCTACTCCCTAAGAAGCCGGATGAAACCACGGGAGAACGCCTCAAAGGGTTGATTTATGCATTGCACTTTCTCATTGGATACAAGGGGTAAGGGGCTTCTTATATAGCCCTCACTAAGTCTCCACATCCTACAGACGGTAGAAGTGGGACTAAACCACATGATGTGGTAAATGGATCCTGGAGGGATGCACTTACCCATCTACTCAGTGACACATATAACAAATACTCCAACAATAACCTTTAAAGCTTCCTCTACTTCCTTTGAATATGTCTATAGCTTGCACGATTCAGGTAACATTCACTACTAACAAGATCTCCTAAAGTAATCTCTTTATTCCTTTCCCCAATGAAAAGCTTGTGGAAATACTACTTCCATCTATTTATATATCATTCTGAATAACAAGCACATGTCCTTCCTCATCATTGATGCATTTCACTTGAGAAAGATCTTTAATCTTTCTCTCTCTTGCTTGCACCAATCTGAATATATCCTCTGGCCTTCCTTCGAATCAAGCTTTTAGTGCAAAACCTCATAAGGTTTCAACTTAGCTTCACTTACAGGTTTCTTTGCTTCCTTCTTCGTTATTCTGTAGTTTGTAATAGTTTCCTTTGTTCTATCCTTATACATAGCTTTAAAGCAAGCTTTTTAAATTTTAAGCTTCTCTTGCATCCCTTCACTCCACGACCAAGCCTCCTAATATCTGTGTGCATATCGTTTTCCAGGATGTTGATCGATATATTGTGAAACATGATGTTTATTGCCGTGTTAAATACAACCTCCATTTTGGTTAAAAGAGTAATCAAATGCTTGGTTCAAGATATCGTGATATATCGTCGATGTATCGGTATCAATGTGATGGAGGTGCAAATATTTGTGTGCGTATCCTTTTCTGGGATATTTATCGGTATCTTGTGAGATATCGACGAGATATCGATATATCAAGCCATGTCGCTCAAAATTGATGGATTTTAGTACAAACTTAATTTAATAGTTGATATTTGGTAAATATTAGTAATATAATGATAAAGAATCACATATCAACAACATACTTAATCAACACTGACTTTCTTTAGTTCAGTTAAAATTTTTTGTTTCTAATCTATTTTAACTCATCTTCTTTCATTCATAATTATAATTATTATAAATGATTTTCTTTAAAATCATATATTATTATGCCCATTTTCTTATGTTAAAGAAGGCTTTATGTTTTATTTTATTTAGTTGTAACCCCTCCGGGTTCTTTATGTAATTTTTTTTATGAGTGTTCTAGGGTGTCGGCCTATATAAGAACCCCTAGACCTCTTGAATAAAGTATCTCATTGTGTTCTCTCTTCTTTCTCCACAAGGTATCAGAGCAACAGTCCTAGATCGGTGTTTTGACCTAGATCCTACCGTTGTCACAAGCCTCTCATTGCTCCTCTGCATAAAAGCCCTTGCACGGGCCCCTTCCAGCAACCAGGGCCCCACATAAGGGGACTCGGCTTCCTCCAAGAGGTCTTGTGCAGCCCTCGCACCCCTGCTAGGAGGTCATGCGCCTCCGCCAGGACTTGCTCCTTCATAAGGCATCAATGGTGCCCTAGCACCTCCATCATGAGGTCATGCTCCTCCGCCAGGAGCTCTTACGTATCGTCAAGGCGCCGACAGTGCCCTAGCACCTCCGCCAGGGGTCTTATGCCTCTCCAAGGCACCGACGATGACCTAGCACCTTCGCCAAGAGGTCCTGCACCTCCGCCTAGGCTACAACGGCCCCTGCCGAGGAAATTTATGGCATCCTAACCATGATTTGCTGCTCACAAAGCCCAAGGGAGGCCTAAAAAGGTGGCCTACTGGTTGACCAAAACAACTCTTCTTCTAGGTTACTTTTTCTAGACAGTCACGTCCATGGTGACATCCTCTGAGACCAAGCTCTTGTGCTCGACTTCTTCTATGATGGTACGGGGCACCTCTATCAAATTGAAGGGTACAGAAAACCATGTGCTATGGTCTCGTTCATTCAAGGTGTCCGTTAGTGGTCAGCACAAGAATCATATCCTCACCAAGGATCCTTACAAGGAGGCGGATAAGGACTATGACATCTAGTATGTAGACAATTGCCAAGGTATCATTTAGATGACCAATAGCGTCGATCCAAACATTGCGATAAATCTTCGCTACAAGAATTCTACAAAGGTGATGTAGGAGAATCTAGAACTGACTTATTCCCATAAGACAACCAAGTCTTGATTCTCCGATATTTACATACGGATCTGGTCAGCTACTCAGGGAGATTCGATTCTTGTCGAAACTACATGCTACTGACTGAGCTCTTTGAGGAGCATCTGATTTTTAACCATCCTATTGTAATCAACAGGTGAAAGAGCGATCTGAATGGAAGGTCTATTGATTCCTCTCTAGATTGTGAAGGACTAGTTTCTAATGGCCGACACCCTACCATCGATTGAGACCATCTTTGGCCATCTACATGAACTCAAGACGTCTGTTGAGTGTCCGTCTATAATACCATCTGTAGAGACTACTGCTCACTATGCATCGTCAGGAAACAAAGGACGACAGAGCTTTCAAGGAGGACAAAGTCGTGACTTTGGTCGTACTCGTGGTCACGATTCTGGGCGTGGGCGTGACTTTGGTTGTGGCCATGGTCGTGGACACTACTTCTAGAGCCATACCAAAAATGTCCAACTCAAGATATATCATCTTCTTTCTACAGATTAAAGGTTGTAACTCTGCAAAAATGGAGTTAATACTTCATCCCTTCACTTGGCGATTCTCGAGGTATTATTGCTCTCATGAATTCATGATAAGTCATGAAATAAGTGTCGATCTGGCACATGATATACGAATCAATCTTCCTTGTAAGTTGTTCAACTAGCTACATTTTGGTTGGATCCCATTGAGGATGTAGTGTTTGTTGTTGGAGGGATCACTTATTGCGTTAGCCTTAACGTAAAAATTAAGATGAGGTGAGTGAACTAATTTATGGATAATAGACTATCGTTTGGGACTTTTCAATATGTCGGTAGGTTTCTGAGTGTATATTTTTATTGGTCGGTGGAATACATAAACCCTGCAATTGGAAACAGGGATATCTGTGTGATATATTCCCCACGCTATTCCATGGAGAAAGGTATGCATCACACCCAATTTGAGATATCAATCCAACGCTTAAAGCCCAAGCAAACGACTCCGCTTGCAAAATCTGAAAGCATCAAACTAATGACAACCGACATAGTCAACCAATAAATTAGTCGGTAATAAAAATAAGTCCGAAAAATATGCAAATTCGGGCAAAAATCCAGCTAGACGAAGACGGAGATTATCCTTATGGTACGATTATACCCAAGAAAACCACTTACATCCGCGGCATCCTTCACCCTCGCTGCCTTCAGGTCCTCGTTCTCCTTCGCCAGCTCGTCACAAGACTCCATCAGCCTCTCTATATCCTTATCGTAAAGCGAGCACTCCATCTCCAGCTTCTCGCATCGGTTCACCAGGTCCCCGCAGTTCAAGCGCAGCACCTCCTTCTCCTCAATGCACCTCCTCAGCCCCTGCGCGTTCATTGCCGCCTCCGCCTGCAGATACGAGTCGCCCCCGCAGCTCAGCCCAAAATCAAACCAGAAATTGCCAAACGCATCAAAGATCGCACCTTGCACAGCTCAACCCTCCTTTCCGAGTCCCTCAAGCGCTCCTGCCACGCAAAGATCTGATCTTGGAGGCGGCTGCGGGCGTCCTCGGATGCGAGGAGCTTGAGGCGGAGTGTCCGATCGTTGACGGGGAGGCCAACGAGGTGCTCGATCGATCCCTTGATGTAGTTGTCGACTTCGAGCAGGAGGGGGTGATCCATTTTCGAGGGCGAGATCTGCGGGGGAGATTTCGAAATTCGAAACCCTGGATTGAGAAATGGATCGCCTGGCGATTTAGCCCTAGCAGAGAGGAGCGCTGGTTGTTGATCGCGATGCAAATGGATGGGACGGCAATTCAAAATTTGAGAGAGAGAGAGAGAGTAAAGAGGGAATGGGGGAGTAGCCGTTGGGGTCGTTGTGGATCGTGGACACGTGATCTCTGTCGTCCAGATGTGAACCATGATAAAGCAGTGCTAACTTAATTTTGGTCAAAGTGAGTTTGGTTGGAGGATTATTTAAGGAATGGTAACTTATTTTTGTGTTTTGGTATTTGATTGTAGGTTTATAGTTGGAAGTAGGGATGCAAACGGTTATGGATATATCCGTATTCGATCCGTAATCGTATCTGTTTTATACAGATTTTTACAACCGTATCTGTATCCGTTTTAGAATGGATACAGATACAGATATCATTTTGATATCCGCAAACATCTGTATCCGTATATCCGTTTTCATATATAAATATAGTATATATTTATTTTTAATCTTGTATAATATAATTCTATACCTTCTTTTACCATATTTGTGTAATTTTTATGATACAAATACATCTAGTAAATTTATATCATGTGTTTTTCATCTAATTCGTATATATTTAAGTCGATTATGTAGAGTATTTCTAACATTACTCGTTTGCGATTAATATCCATTTTACATCTGTATCCGTTTTTTAAGGATATGGTAAGATAGCTTTAATATCCGTCAGTATCTGCATCCGTATTCGTATTCAAAAACGGATAAGGATATGGTAATACATATATCTGTATCCGTATTCGTCCGTTTCCATCCCTAGTTGGGAGGGTTTGTGTGATGTGATTTTATTGAAATTTGAAAAGTTGGTAGTTATTGTGATATGATTGTATTAAAATTTAGAAAAGTAGACAGCTGATGTGATGTGGTTGTATTGAAGTTTGAATATTAAATAGAAGTTAATTATTTTGTAATTTTTAGATAATATGATGGTATAATATATTTTTTTATGGAAAGTAAGTGGGCCCAAAGGAATGGGATGGGTTTTGAGGGTAACCTCCAAAGTAGGGGTAACCTCCTAACCGAACGGCCCCTAGACATCGGCTTGTGTGTCTGCACACGTGTGAGCATGTGCAATTAAAAAAATTCTAGACTATACGTTTTATTAAACAGAGTTTTCTCTTGGATTACTTATGATTTAGCAATGTGTGGGGTTTAAATTCTGACCTTTTGAGCGAAAGATACATTGTTCAACCATTTGCAATATTTAGATTGATTGTCTTGAATTTTTAATTGCATACATGATTATCTAGATATTGTTTTGCTTGCATGCACAATATGTGTGTACGTATGTATTTATTTATATATAAACAAAGAATACATAGATCGTTGTGACAAGAAATACGATGCTGAGTCCAATATAATTTAAGGTGTGTGAATGATTATTGAATGTATGCGCTTATAGGTGGATCATGAGCTGCAAGCAAACTCAGGAGCTTTGATATCAAAAATGTCTTCTAACAATGTCAGACAGTGCCTTTTCTTTTATTGAGTACATCATTTGAATAACTTATATGACAATTATGAATGATATTGTTTTTGCATTCTCTGACTTAGAGATTTTTTCAGACGATGAATCAGACACGAAGTTAAAATGTAATATTTATAAGATCTAAGTTGACAAGGAGAGATGAATAAAATAAGAGGTGTGTGATCTTATTTCACAATATCTTCGTTGACCCCACTACAAGTGCTGTTTTTAATTTCTTACATGTCGAAAAGACATGTTGTATTTATACTTTTAATGCACATCAAGCCTTGTTGTGTTAACTATAGAAAGAGATGAAATCATCATTTAATTTATTCATTAAATATTTTTATTATGGATTTTATCAATTATACCCCTCTAAGATATTTTAATATCGATTATGCCCCTTTCTTTTTGAAATACTAGTTGTGCCCCCAACTTATTGTCATTCTATCACTTGTGCCCCTCGTGTTAGTTGTCATCCATCCACGTCCCAAACTGACGTTATCTTTTGGGATACAGGGCTCGTAACATTGAATAGATAGGTCACAAAAGTCCATCTGTATCCTCCACCTCCCTCCTTCTCCGCACCCTCCTCCTCCTCTACCCCCCTCATCCTCTGCCCACATTCTCCTCCTCTTCCCCTCTCCTCCTCCACTGCCCCCCTCCTCCCATGTCTCCCTCCTCCTATGATCCCTTCTCCTCCTCTGTCCCCCCTCCACCTCCATCGCCCCCTCCTCTATCCCCTCCTCCTACGCCCATCCCCCTCCTTTGCCCACATCCTCCTCCACCACCCCGTCCCCCGACCCCATCCTCTCCTCCCCTGGCCTCTCTTCCTCCAGCCCCTCCTCCTCCCCTGCCCTTCTCCTCCTTCAGACCTCTCCTTCCCATCATCTCTCTCGTAATCTCTTCGTGTTCTGTAACTGCAGCAAGAAGTGGTTGTGGTGGTGACCCGATGATGTTCGCTCCTGCACCCTATGTTAATTCGGTCAGATTAATGTCTAAATTAATTATCAGTTTTCGTTGCAGTCAGATATGAGAGGGAATATCAAAAACCACTTTTAATTAGATTCGAGTTAATTTCAAGCGGTAGATTTTTTACTTGGTGAAGTCCAAGGTCGAACTCAGGGAGGCATCTGTCTCCTTAGGTAGATTTTTAGCAAATTTCCAAGTGTGTGAGTTTCGAGGAGTAAAATTTTTTATTTTTTGTATTTTCTATGTAGACATATGCAATATCAAGCCAATTTAGAACTTAAATCACTTAAGATATCAAATGAAGTCCAGAAATTATAAAAATTGGTCAGATGATGAACTATGATGAAACTAAGCTACCCTATTTTTTTTGGAATTTTTCGACACTAAATGAATTTACTGTGAATTAAAAAAAACTGCAGGGTGATTTTCACTAATTTAATTTTAATAAATATCAATCACAAAATTTTGAGGAACAAAAATTATCCTAGATAAATCTAATTATGAGGAATCTAGGAAAATTGTCAAACCTTAATTTTATAGTGAAATGAACCTATTAAAATTAAACTAAGGAAATCACTAAAGAATTTATTTAGGCCTCGATATGTGTGCAAATGATATGAAATTTTTATGCAAGGTTGATTAACTATCCTAGAGCTATTGTGATTTTTTGAGAATTTTTGGAGTCACAGAAAATTAATTATCAATTAAAAGGTCCAACTGGACAAAATATCACAAAAATCAACCAATTAATTAATTCAAAAATCTACTGCAATTACAAAAATGTGACAAGTGTCATAACAGATAAAGGACAAGTTATTCAACAATATGCAATTTTTAGAATTTCAAAATGATGCAAAATGACACCTAGGGATGCGTGCAAAGACAGGGGTGTATTTGCAATACAGAAAATAAAATTACATAAAAAGAAACATGCTGACAGGGACTTAAATGCAATTACCTATAATGTTGGGGGGTGGAATGCAATTTCTCCACTGGGCATGTGCTTCTCACGTGGGGGCGCTTCACAGGGACTTTTTTGCAATTTTGGAAAGTTCCCAGGGCCTCTGTGCAAATTATCCAGGCCGCACGTGCTCCTCACATAAGACGGCCTAGGCTCGGGTGGCGTCGGAGGCTAGGGGCTTGGCTCGGGGGCTCCTGGAGGTCTGGAGTAAGGCTCGACGTAGCCTCGGGTGGTCCGAGCCTAGGGTCGGGGAAGAGGCTCGGACTTCGTCGACGTGGCGTGCTGAAGACCGTTGGATCAAGAATGATCCAACGGTTGCTGGAAGGAGACGCGTGGCGCGATGAGAGGCCGTCAGATCTGGATAGATCCAACGGCGCCTGAGAACCGAGGAAGGAGGCTACGTGGCTGAATGCTGTCCGTGGGATCACAAACGATCCTACGGCTCCTGTGATGCTCCAGATGTCGATGACGTGGCGCGCTAAGATCCGTTGGATCTGGAAGGATCCAACGGCTATGTGACGATCCGGTTGAGTGGCGACGTGGACGGCTGGGGACCGTTCGATCAAGATGATCGAACGGTGGCTGGAGCGTCTCCCTCAACGGTCCTCCGCCACCTGCGGAGGAGTTGGCGGGGCTCCGGCGATGGTGCGTCTGCTCCGCCTGGTCCTTCTTGCATTGGCGAGGCTCTTCGGAGGCTCGGAGATAGCTTGGAAGACGCGCGGCGGTGCGGCGATGGCTCTGGTGGACTTAGGAGATGGAGAGGGGTGTCGGAGCTTCGTGGCGGCGAAGCTCAAAAAGAGCTCCGATGAGCTTCCGGTCAATGAACTGGAGGTACCTGCAGGGGTTAGGGGGAGTAGCCGAAGCACGAGGTGGTGTGTGGAGAAGTGAACGATGGACGGTGAGGCCTAAAGCAGAGGGAAGAGGGTCCGGCGATGGTACTCCGCCCAAGTGGCGGAGCTGGAGCTGATGTAAGGTGAAATGTGTCGTCAGAGGGTTCAAAGTGTACCGCGAGGATGAGAGCTCCGTCACGGAGCTCGGCGAAGTGGAAGTGGAGCGAGAAGATGAGAGTGGACTGCGAATAAATTCGGAGAAAATCACAAGAAAATTCAAGAAGAGATCAGAGGGAGATGAGGGAGTTTACCTGGGGTTTGGAGCTCGAAGTCGAGGTCCAGGTCGTCGCTCGAAGGGGCGGTAAGACCCTGAGTTCAAGCAGCTACGCAGAGGGTGGCTGCGATACGGCGGAGACGCCGCGGATCTCGCTAGAGAGAAAACAGGTCTTCGCTCGAAGATTCGTACAATTGTTGTCACCGATCGGATAATCTGAGCTCGGGGGATCTCTCGGGGGTGGCGGATAGCCATGACGGTGGCTGGTGAGGATGTATTTATAGGATGGAGGTGGCGGCAGTGCTGGTGATGAGGCGAGGTTTATGGGCGTCATGGAGCGACTCTGGTGGTCGTAGTGGGGAGTGAGGTAGCTGGCGAGGATGAGGGAAGAGTGGGGGTGATCGTGGGAGCATTGGTGGTCGGCGAGGGTGGTTGAGGTGCTGCCGAGAATAGAAAGGGGCAACCCCTCCCGCAAGGCGAGAACGTGGGAGAGAGGGGGGTGCCAGAGGTAGGAGACGAAGTCTCCACCGTTGGATCTTGTGATCCAACTGCGGAGAAGAAGGCGGGATGGAGCGGTAGGATTAGATCAAGGCGAGGTGATCAAGGGCCGTGATGTGAGGCTGGATAGGCGGCTGCGATGAAAGGATGGAGTGCGTGATCGAAGGGCGCAACATGCGCCACATGGCGCGCTTTGGAAGAGGCGCGAACGGGCGGATCAGATGAGGCCCTGGAGATGATCAGACGGTGGAGATTTAAGGTGCATGTGGAAGCGGCTGGGCCATTGGATTCGAAGGGAAATCCAACGATCTGAGGCGCAGGCGGCTTGGGCAAGGGGAGCGGGCCGCGTGGCGCAACCAGAGGGCGCCACGTGACCGGTTGTGATTGGCCGAAATAGAAATGTATGTAAAGAGAGAAGGAGGCTGAATTTGGAAAAACTCAAAACATGAAAGTTGTAGATCTTGATGAGATCTACAAGTTTCATGTTGACCAAAGACAAAGATGAGGTCAAATATGATACAAAAATATAAGAGTACAAATATACACATATATAGTATACATGGAGGCCCAAAAACCCAACTTTTTTCATACGAGCTCCAAATTGGATGAAATTAATCTCATTTTAAAGGTCTTTTAATGTGTATTATTCTAACAATGAGTAGACCTATTTTGGAAGTTGTATGAGGGTATTATGACATTTTGTGGTCCAAGGGCTTTAAGGCTTTATTGGGTGTTTTTACAAAGGGGGTTCCTGGCCTCTTTCCTTATATTATTAAATAAGGTATACATAGTATAAGGGAGAGCTTATTTTGTTGAGTGGATATTTTACAAATGGTTTTGGCTTCTTATTTAATGCAAATGGAGTGCTAACATGCATGTTTTATGAATGTATGTATGAATGCTATTTATGCATTATAAAGTGAAATATGCATCTATTTACTTGGGAACAAGCTTCTATTTTCAACTTTTAGAGTGATCAATCACAGATTCATCACCCGATCTCCAACCAAAGGCACGACTATAACTTCCAATGTAGTAGTGACCAATCCGATGTGGACAAAATCCAGCGAAGCTCCTATGAAGGACTTATCCACGATAATTTCTCAAGAAGATCTGATGCAGCTCGATCAGACGGGACGTTAGGGGGTTAGTAGATGCTCTCATTCTGGTTGATCTACCATCTGACTTGGGGGGCATGGGAGATAGGGACAGACAAATGATGTGAGGGATGACGCATAAGGAGGTTGGAGGGTATGGTTCAGAGGAGGAGGTGTCCATGGAGGATGATGGGTGAGGGAGAGTGTTTGGACAGTTATGCCGTCATAGTAGCATCATAGTTTGAAAAATCATGGTTAAGTTCAATTCATTAACACGTAAAGTAGCGGGAGGACACAAGTGATAGAACGACAAGAAGTGGGGGTACAACTGATATTCCAAAAAAAGGAGGGGCATAACTTTATGCTGCTTATCTCAAAGTGGCACAACGGATAAAAACCCTTTTATTAATTCATTCAAGTTATCCTTCCAAACCTTATCTATCTTTTTATAAAATCTTTCCATTTTTTAAACAAACAATGATTAAGATTTGGAGAATACGTATTGTTGAATGCCAAATGAAATGCAGACCAATATACATATTTGCGTTTCTAAAATAATAGCAATAGTGTTTCGCCATTGTTAAAGTTGTTATCGCGATAAAAGTTAACGACAAAACATGATATCTTACATATTTAATCCAAAACATTTTAGTTTATCTAGGCAAAATAAAAAATTGTATCTAACCTTTTCAATTAAAAATAATAGAAGGCCAAAGATGGCTCTTGAATTGTTGTATTTCACAAAATACAATAGAGGTGGCATGATAATTATTGTAAATATAAAATGCATGCCTATTTTGGTAAGAAAATCGATATTGATAGTTAAACATTACACTTTGCATGTTTAATGGGCTTCACATTCCTCTACGCTTGTTTATTCTCAATGCTCATTGATCGTGGAATTTGATTTGGTAGGATAGATGTGAGAGCAACAGTGATTTATCCATATTCGTTAATGAATTGTCATATTATTTAAAATATACGATAAGTGTTGGTTACTGTGCAGTAAGAGATAATCATAGTGAGATAGGATCATGGCCTCAAATTTCAACGAACTTCCATCGAATTTTTGTCGAATATCGATATCATGTTGAAATCGATATTCGATCGAAATGACCGAAATATGGGGGTCCTAATACAAAAAATGACTGAAATTTCGATCGAATTTCGACCGAAATTCCATATCGGTCGGTCACCGAAATGATGATCGAAACCGGCATTTAAGACCTTGGATATGATATACGAAGCTGATTTGTAGAGGTGGGCCAGTGATGTCCCCTTGTTTCCAGATCGATTGAGTTGTATTGATATTGTTCAATATTGTGGCAGTAGTGGATTAAGATATCGATTGAGTTCGATTGATTGTTCAATAGACACCATTTTCCACTGCTTATTAAGCGACAGGCATTTAATGTGTCAAAGTGTAACGATATTATATGCATCAATGGCAGTATGCTTAGTTTTCACCAATCAAAGCCTACACCGAATGAGTATGAATTAAGTGTAGTTTGTGTATACTTTACTTGGATAGATCGCAACGTCGGTCTCAAGGAGGCAGTTTTAATTCATAAAAACCTTCACAAGTGATCAATCTAGCAAACACACTATTCCAAAATTCTTTTTGGATTTATTACAAAAGAAAAAAATGAGAGCAAATATTTTGAAAAATATATAACTACTTATATGTGTTTGTACATATATGTGACAATGTAAACACAAATCCAACGCTCAAAATACCATAGAAAAATAGGATAAATTTATTTTTAGATGTAGGTAATGAAATATATCATAAGTGTGTGTGACAATGTAAACACAAATCCAAGGCTCAAAACACCATAGAAAATAGGGTAAAATTATTTTTAAATTCAGGATACAGAATATATCCTAATTGATTCGTGGGTATTTTTTTAAAATCAAATACATCAACATAAATAGTTTTTGAAAAATAAATATTTTATGTGAAAATAGATTCTTAAATATTTATAAAATTATAAATAATGTAATATTTACAAATGGATACGTTTCTATATAAAGTTCCTAAATATATATACAAAACATATTTTTATGAGTTTTTTTAATTTAATAGGAAATATGCAAGTTGTCGAGTTTTAAACCTATACAAAAGCTACATGTAAAGAATTTGAAATATTTTTGCTATGGTGATAAAACAATGCAAGGCATACCTAATTTTTGGGGATTTCTCAAATATGATTTGCTAATTTAAATGCATTAAATAATAAAACAGAAATAGTTTTTCTAGCAATTTCCAATTCCGATAGATTACAAACTTCAATATTTTTCAAAACAAAAAAATATAAAGTGCATGTGAAGCAATGTGGAATATAAGGTAATTTTGGTCAAGCAAAATATTGCACACAATGCTTAAAATGAAATCAATTACCAATTTAACATGCTATTTATTTTTAAGCACATGTGATGAAATTAATCTACGAATTATTGCCATATGTTCATGTACACTAAAACACTTAATCATGTAAGAAATTTAGAATTTGATCCATTAACATGAAGTTTCTAGGAGTTGGATACCATTTTCCAGGTATTGAACTTTAAGTAATTCCAGTAAATTGCATAAACATCGAAATTCACCAATTTTGTGCAGAAAAATGAGCAATGCTTTATAAGTTCACATAAAATTTTGAATAAGAAAAAGTTCCCTTTGAATAAAAAAAAGTTTCCATAAAAATTTTGAAGCAGGATTTAAAATAATACAAATATTAATTACTAAACTTGAAGATAAAATAAAATATACCTATTGCATTTGGGTCCATGCAGGACCCAAATGCAGTTAGGAGAACATATGGATGCTTTACTCTCCACCTGCAGGTGAGGAGGGTTTTTCTGAAGCACTTCAATTTCTCGAGGGGTCTCTTTGCAATTATTGTCGCCTTTTTATCGCAGACTGAGATAGGTTGTGAATGCGCAATCCAAGGGCTAAACATATTCCATGTATATATGTGCTTGAATGGCATTCATGAACGGATGGAGTTCTTTGTGGGTGGCCATACACAATACTCGTAGTGATTTTCTTCGAGGATTGGGATGAGATGTTTTCGTCGGATCCCAGTCATCCCTTTGGCCCTGTTTGGTTGCAGGGTTGGACAGGGTTGGGTTGGGCAGAAGTACCCATGTGAATAGTAAACTGTGAGGAGGCGAACCCTGTTTGGTTGGAGGGGTAACCCGGGTTGGGCCAAGCCAACCCTGCCCAACCCTGCAACCAAACATCCAAACATGCCCTTTGGGTTCGTTTGGTTGCAGGGTTGGGTAGGGTTGGGTTGGCCCAACCCGGGTTACCCTTCCAACCAAACGGCCCAATCCTCCTCACGGTTTACTATTCACAGGGGTACCCCTGCCCAACCCAACCATGTCCAACCCTGCAACCAAACGAATTGAGACACGCAGTGCAAGGTTGTGTTGTTTCCTATCTCCAGCTAGAAATGGAAATCGGGTGCTCACCAAAGGTTCTCTCATGTCTCATGACGCCCATAATTGTTGAAGGTGTTTGATGAGGAGGAATAAAGGTGGGAGATGGAGGAGCTTCTCATTGGTATAGAATGGATGGCTGGACCTTGGAGAAGGTTTGGGAGATGATATATAGTCCAATAAAGGATGCTGATATTTTGAGAAAATGAGAGATTATTAACTCGCCCTTGAATGAGAATAGATAGTAGCATGCTCCAAGACAAATAACATCCTAAATGTAGATGAGTACATGATTATCAGACCATACCCATTCGTCTTTTGATTGTAATAGAAAAATACGAATCGATCCACAATTTATTCACTTAAGTAGGACTTGGACTAAGTCACCTTAGACTAGAAGACCAAAGTCTACCCATCTTGAGTTAAATGGTTAGTAAGATTGATTATTATTTTACATATTGCCTTAGATTAGAAGAACCAAGCCTATTTTATCTCGAGTTCAAGGATTTGTGGTAGGCCATCTTAAGCTAGAAGGAGCAATTTAACATCTTATTAAATTAGAGGGATTTTTACCCGACAGACCCTATAGACTTTGCCAATTACTTCCACGACCTTTGAAACAACCTAATTCTCCCATCGATCCCGTAAACTTGCCAACTCTTACCCCATGAACCCTTCGAGTAATCTGTTTGAAGCCAGTGGGGGTTCTTGGGGTAATTTACAGTGTTGATGGGGTAATTATGTCGTGTAAAAGGTCATAGAGGTAATTTAAACAGTTTATAGGGTCTGTTGGATAAAATCCCTAGATTAAACTGGTGCATACCCTTGCACAACGCGAGTTGTATTAACAACAACGTAAAATATAATATGGAGGATACATACTATCACCATAATTGCTTATAATATTGATATCAGACATATCATAGAAATCAAGAAATTCAAATATGCTTAAATATCAAAAACTTATGTTCATAAATGACGAGGTAATTAACCTTTTGTATATGCTACTCCTTTTCATTTTTACATTGATATCGATGACTTTTATAATTTTTATAATATATGACTTTTTTGCATGTTCGAAGTAAATGTTTGAATGCTATATTAATTGGTCAGCCTTCTGTCTCCACAATTAGACATTTGCAACTTTTACGATGTGATTTTTTTCATGTAAATGGACGCAAGCACGCATCTTTGTTCTATAAAATCTATACATTATGCCAGAACCATCAAGACAACCAGAAAGTTTAACTGTTAACTCAACGAACATTGCATATTATTCCAATAAGATATAAATTTAACTAATTTATTTCTTAATATTGATGTCAAGTAGAAAATCAACTTTCAATCCGAGAAACTACAATCTTTTTTTAAACAAAGGAACATGAAAACTATCAAAGTAATTAAAATTTACAGGGAATTAAATGTTTATTAAATGTTCTTTGAGCTACGTTATAATTATCCTTTGAGATTTTCAATACATGAAAAACACATACAAAGTGTTGAATCTACATCTATCTAGTTCTAAAATTTACAGGACATGTAAACAACAATATCATCTTGTAGCACAATTACATTGATAGTGCCTATACTGAACTATATTTCACACATATATGGATGGACATGCATTCTTCACTAGTTTTGAAAACATAAAAAACAATTTAAAGATAAATAGTCTCATCATTTTTAACATCAAATGTTATGACACTATAAAATATTTTATAATAAATTTGATGTGTACGTCACCAGCTTAGGGAATGTATGACAAGGGTTCCAAAACAAATGATATTTGGTTAAATAAAAATTTCCACATATATATACTCTACTTGTATTTTCTCATGCATATATTACATGTTCAGAGTATGACCACTACAACTAATTGACCCATTAAAAGTGGGTAATTTAGGTATTCACTGCCATATATTCAGATATTATTTAATGCATAAATATATTTTTATTCTTGTAATTATCAAACAAATATCGTATTTACTGTAGAATGTTCATAGGCTGATTATTAACTAAGTTTTCATATTTTGTAAATATATTGTGTCCGGTGTTCGACCACTACAACAAAATTGCCTGTTAAAATGACAATTTTAATACTCATTTATTTATCATCGTACTCTAAAATTATAATAATAAATATTATTTATTGCAAAAAGTATCTTTTACTCTCATAATTTTCACGAATATTATATTCACTACAGAATATCTTTAGAAGACATTTATCCGATGATTTTTTACTAAAATATGTACTGATCGTTGCTAATTTAGCAACTATTAAAAGAAAAAAAATCAATATATAATCATTGATACATGATGCTTCTAGTAATATAACAATGAATATAATATTCAATGCGGGTTTCAATAATTCAACGTAACTTTGGCACTTATACATTTATCTACCGAATATATGTCAACACATATTAAATTATTCACTATGACATGTTGATTTTATTGTAGTGGATAAAAGAGGGATACAAAGGGGAAAAGTAACATTTACAGGGTAAATATGTAACATTTTATTTGACACAATATCAAAATTTTACATAGAAATTTATGTAAAAATTTTAAAAATGTATCAAGTTAGACCAACATCAAAAAAAATTAAGGAGAAGTCTAAGATTTATTTCTTTCAATGATCAATTGGGATACCCCTCCTAATATATTATGTGTCATGTTTTAAGATAGTCAACTTAATATAATCTGAAATCTAATAAGATATTATTTGATATGAATTGTAGTTTCTTTGTCAATGTTAAGAATATAAAGAAATATATATCTTTGGTTGAATCGCAATTTGTTTTTCATGCGACATTTCGAGAGATAAAAAAATGAAAATTTTAATTCGGAGCATAAATGACCTCACCACAACATTAAACTAATGGACCAATTTCTTTTGCTATACTCATAAGAATACTAGAATATTAATTTTATAATCAAGCATCATAGCTTTAGTGGAAGCCACACTCCCGAAATCACGCAACATTATATACACTAGTGTCAAGCCCGTGCTTTGCACCGGGAAGTATAAATAAGGTATTGTAATTCGTACCTTTTCTCGGTTCTAGAATCGAATAGCATAATTTAAGTAGTCTTAATTACAGTATTAATATAGACTAAATTTCAGAAGTTCATTGGTCAGATACATGTTACCTGCAAATTGTTTGCGGTCCTATCGAGCACATGAGAGCGATCCCACAATTATTGAAGTCCAACTATATTTTGTCCAATAATATGTCATTGTTCAGTGAACTTCAAAAGAATCTCCCTGCATCTTTTTTCTATGCATGTAAGTGACGACAACAATTGTAAAATCAGGATTATCTACTCCATTTCCATCATTATATATGTATAAAATAATTTATCGTCAATGCATACAAAGGACAATTAATCGCAAAATAGGCCGAAATTGTGGTGTTTGACATCATGTCCACTCCGAGAATTATGCTTAACATATGTTTGAAGGATATATTGACTCTGGTCATTGTGGCCCTTCTTGTAGCCAATATTGTTTGGTTATCCCTTGTGGCATGTTGCATCAAATGCTTCAGATTATGTTCATACCTACAAATGCACATTAAAATATTAAATTATAAATAAAGATGATGGAACCAACAATTTGATTTCCATTATTTTAAGGCTTAAGTGTTGTTGTAATACGTGTATCATCAATATTATATCCAAAAAATCGGGCTATGATATAGAAGTCAGCTACATTGAACAAAAGCTTCGTTCAAAATATCCAATTCTGTTATATGATGTAGGGAATCCCATGCTCATATGATCACATTAAAAATTACATACAACATAGTGAAGAATAAATCTATATCTATTAGCTTCAAGATTAGAAAGCTTTATATAAACTTCCCTCTATTATAGATAAGATATTCAATGTCGAATATTTTATTATAAAATTTTGCCAAATTACCTAAAAATATGTGCCTATTTTTCCTGAGTTTATTCTTCAAAAAGATAACCAAACTGTAACGTTTTTTCAGATTAAATCAAAAGAAAACAATATAAACAGATGTGTTAAGTTAGAAAGGATAAGTGATAAACTGATGTTAATTATTTATATTTAGTCACACAGAAACTGTTGACTTTGAATAACATTTGATTCGATCGGATACAGAAGAACGGGTAAACATAAACAACATACAATCACCATTGAAGATGCAAGAACTTTCCCTATATTTTAATCATAACTCGAAGGTAAAAGATGCAAACAAAAAAACCGTGACAGTAATGGTAGTTCTGAATATTTTATTATAAAAAAACAAAAATAATTGTAAGATAATTTCTAACACTGCATGGAAAAAATTTACTCTCATAGAATGAATTTTTAAATAGAAATCAAAACACTCCGTAAACATGCTAAAGAAGATAATGAACATAAGAACCTCGAGAACAGAAGAATTTTTACATCCTTGAAACTAACCTTCAATATTAGTTTTTTTGCTTCTTTTAGCGGTTGATAGTACACCCTCTGTCAAAATCATTTGATCCGGTACAAACTGATGCTTTAAGTCCACAATCTTTGCTAGAGTTCCTTTTGTGGAAAAGGAAAGGGTACAAGGTCATTCCCGGTCAAGCAATAAGCCTTCAGTTCTTACTAAATATATAGTAAAAAGACATACAAAAACTTCTCATCTGCTTCTTCCTCTTCCCTCTTATCCTCCTAACTTGTAAACAGCAGAGGACACCTTTTCTCTGCTTCACTGTAGACATGTAATCACTACAATAAAATTGAGTTATAGTGACGCTTTTTTCAAAATCTGTCACTAAATTAGTCGTTGTTAAATATATAGTTATGATATTATTCATTGCAAAATGAGTTTTCATACTCAAAATTAGCGACGAATGTCATATTTATCGTTATATCATTAGCAACAATCCAAATAACGATGCTTATCTGTTGCTGTTTTTCAAAATATCAACTAATCGTCGCTATTTTTTAGTTCAAAATTTAGCAACGATTAATTAGAAGTTCGAAAAATAGCAACGAATAAGCATCACTATGTGGAACGTTGCTAATGATATAATGACATATATGTTATTCGTCACTAATTTTGAGTACGAAAAATTATTTCGCAACGAATAATATCGTCGTTATATATATTTAAAAACGGTTTATTTAGTGATGGATTTTGAAAAAACCGTCACTATAGCTCAATTTTTTTTAGTGAATAACCGACTGTTAAATATGTATCATGCAGCTTCAAAACAAAAATAGTTTATTAATCAAGCTTCTACATGGCGTATGTGGTTTCGTGATTTATAGGTTGCATTGATTCAATAAGCATACGTTAATATCATTGAAATCGTCCTATTACTTATTCAAGAAAAAGAGAGAGTTATACGAAAAGAAAACAATAGTGCATCTTAATCATATTACGAAAAAAATATAAAAAACGTGAGGTAGAAAGAAAAGGTGGATTAAAATGGAGAGCTGCTTGACTTGCCTCAGCTTGCCGAAGACCAAACATTGTCCTTTGCCAAAACTAACACTATAACAAAATTGAGTTATAGTGACGGTTTTTTTTCAAAATCCGTCACTAAATTACCCATTGTTAAATATATAACGACGATATTTTTCGTTGAGAAATGATTTTTCGTACTCAAAATTAGCAACGAATATCATATTTGTCATTATATCATTAGCAACGGTACATATATCGACGCTTATCCGTTGCTATTTTTCAGAATATCAACTAATCGTCGCTATTTTTTTAGTTCAAAATTTAGCGATGATTAATTAGAAGTTTAAAAAATAGCAACGGATAAGCGTCGATATGTGGACCGTTGCTAATGATATAACGACATATATGATATTCATCGCTAATTTCGAGTATGAAATCATTTCGTAACAAATAATATCGCCATTATATATTTAATGACGACTAATTTAGTGATGGAATTTGAAAAAACCGTCACTATCGCTCAATTTTTTAGTGTAATGAGGTTCGGTGCTAGAAAACCTTACAAAACATTTTATATTTACATATATAGGGCGTGTAATCGCAAAGGAGAGTTGGATAATTTATTTTTTAAAATCAGATTGATTTGTTGTTCTCCAGATTTAACGAAAGATCGAGACATAAAAAAATATACGCCACATATACCTCGAGAAGGGGAATAAAAACCTTGTCTGAAATACGTATACCAAAAAGGGGAGTTTAAATCGATACCACAACCCGCATACTTCTCTCTTTCTCGTCCACTTGTGATGATAACGTCGTCGGCGACGTTGTCATTGATAAAGCTTGTGCCTCTTGCCATCCGAGGGACTTCTTGCAGTTGGGTGTAACAATGAAGAAGATGGAGAACACAGTTGATGCTAGCGTCTTACATGTGACGACGATTTGGGAGGGAGAGGTGGCATCGACGAGGGAAGAATAGAGGAGGCGGTGTCGGCATGTAGCTTTGGCGATGAGAGTCACAATGGACAGTGACCCATCATCTCCCTCGACGACAGTCCAAACTTCTCCCCCAAGGTGCCATGCCTTCAGAGGCACATTTTTCTTCATCTGGAGCCCACCAATAGACAATCAAATATCTTTTGCCTCTCATCTACACGAGCCTGACAACCGCACCGGCAAAACCACGACGTAAATAGATATGGAGGGCAATGGATACTGGAGTGATGGGGATACGATCTTTTGACATGAAACAAACAAGAGATAACTTGTAGATAAAGATAAATGGAGAAGGGACGGGGAAAAGGTTGGTGGTATGCTACACACGTCACAGAGAGGGTGAAGCATGGTTTATGTTCAACACCTGTAGAGGTTGGCAACACGTATGAAGCCAGTAGATTAGCATGCAATAGACAACATAAATCTACACAAGGGTATAATTGGATTTTTTGGAACAAAAATTATAGCTATGACTGAAGGGTAAAGTAGGACCCGTGGAGATAGGCCATGAACAGTGCCTACTTCACGGGCTATAATATATAGTATGATGTGAATATGTCTTTCGATTTTGTTTAATTGCATGGTAATTTCGAGTTGGACCAAGTTTATTTCAACTGATTAGTAAGATGCATAATATTTCGCGAATAACATATGTTTCGATGGTTAGGTTGATTGAAATGATAATGTGATATTTTACTTTATATATATACTATATTGATTATATTTATGATTAAAACATATTTATACTATTGACTTTTATTTCACACAGAAAGGTGGCTAGAAGCTCTCAATCAATTATAAATTTATAATAACCCAATAAAATATGGGTTGAGATTAGCAAGCCCGTATGCCCCGCATCCAAAGTTGTATAACGACTGCCGGCTAACTTGTACTATGGTGCGCTTGATATGCAGGTTAGGATGGGTTACACTGGTAGAGGGTAATACATTTTTGTGTTTTGGTATTTGGATAGAGTGTTAAACTGGGGGTGAGTTTGAAGTGGGTTTGTTGTAATATGATTGTATTGAAGTTCAGAAAAGTGAGTAGTTATTATGATGTGATTGTATTAAAGTTTGGAAAAGTGAGTAGAAGTCGAGTAGTTTATAATTTTTATATTATATGATTGTATAATATTTTTTCGATGAAACGAAGAAAAGGGAATTGATTTATTTAATATATTTAAAAACATAAAATATGGGGCCCACGTGAGACCGAGAAGAAGTCGGTTAACCCAACTAGTTTACCCCACTGTTTCGGCTTCAAAAACTCAAAGAACAAACCCTCCCGAAACCCCCAATCTTTGGTCGAAGAAGGAGAAGAGGACCGTTCCCTCCGCCGCCTTTCTACTGCAAATGGCGTACTTGGATAACTTGAGCGACGTGCGGCTGAAGCCTCGCCTCCTCCATTCACTCCTCAGGGACCGCCTCCCGGACGACTCCCGCCCCATGTCCGATCCCTCCGACCTCCTCGCCATCGCCTCCCACGTCAAGGCCCACGCCCTCCTCTCCGAATCCTCCCACTCCCCCCTCCCACCCAAGCTCGCCGACTCGTGGCGCGCCGCCGTGGACGCCTGGGTCAAGCGTTCCTCGGACTTGGCTTCCAGCAAGATGGTACTTTCTGAGTAGCCACAACCTTTTTTTTGGATGCTTGCTTTGATAGTTTGACTCACAAAAATGCGGGAAACAATGCCCCTAATGGCTCAACAATTCGGTGCTTCAGTTGCGACTATTGTCTAAACGGTTAAAAAGATCGTTTCTTTCTGATTTGCGCAACTATCTATATGAATAGGAAGCGGGAAATGTTTGGAGCATGTTTTTTTTTGGTCTGCGAAGTTGGATGTAACAGCTCAATAGGACCGCTGTGCAAAAGAGCTGCAAAGTTCAAGCACAAGGACATTCAAGAGGGTCCAAAGACTATTCTTTATTGATAAAATGTGTTCAAGTATATCTGGAAGTATATTTAGAGATGTAAGGGTATACATGGACAGTAGGACGTGCATATATGCATTTCTTATTTGCATATATATATAATATAACAAAAGCACATCATATTCACAATACGCACACACACACACACATGTTCTTTCATGTGATCTTTCGCGTATGAAAATTTATTTTCTGCTAAAGTTTTCTCTTAGAACCGAATACTGATACCATCTCGTGAAATTCGGACAAGTAGGGATTGACCAAAGTCACATTGAATTAAATTTAAACTTTGCGGGAGTCAATACTTCGAATTTAGTGCTGACAAAGTAGTGTGCAAAAAGAGAGATTTGCTGGAGCTTGTTTTCTGATTTTTGTTTTGTAGATGTTTCTGTTTGGATTATGTTTGTTTTAATAAATTGTTCAATATCCGAGGAGATAATGTTTAGCTATTTGTGTTTCTGCTCCATCCATAATGCTGTAGCCAGATAAGTGTTGGACGGGTACGTATCTTCTAGGTGTTACTTGTGGAGAATGTACCGAGGATCGCTTCCTAAAGTCATATCCAGATTGGTTCCAGAAACTATTATCCAACTTCCAGGTCAGTCATCTGAATTTTTATTTTTATCGTCTACTTTTATTACACATGGAAGGAAATATCGCGATATATTGCCGATATATCGATATCGAGACGAGACCGATATCGGTATCAATATGGCGGTACATCCTCTTTTTCAGGCATTTCCTTCGCAAAAGTGAGTCGATATGAGTGATATTTCGTCAATATATCACCGATATATCGTCGAAATATCGTCACAATATCGTATCGTTACGATATCAAAATGATATCGATATCGATATGTCCTTCCATGCTTGAATACTTCATAATAGTTTTATGGTTATTTATTACAATATTTTTTGTCTATCATTAATATGAATTTACTAATCTCTTATTTAATTGAATATTTCGTCCTGCATGAAATTCGGTCGCTGCATTTTTTTTCTTGAACAAGAAAAGGATGACCAGTCAATTTGATATGCCATCCATAATTTAGTTGAAGAGACACACATAAAAGTACACAACCTTATATATACTGACACCAATCCTATACAATCTGTCATGCACGTAAATTCACCCATGACGCATATAGTACCTTCATGTCGGACACCCTATTTTCAACGTAATAGTTCCCATCCTTGAAAACCACCACATGTCTTTTATTTCAAATAGCCTAAAGAACCACACACGATCAACTTCTGTCATGGCACCTTCTATACACCGGATCCACTTTTGCCCATTGTTGCGGCTCCAAAGCTTGACATAAAACTTTTTGTTTCACTCCTTTCGATCCAAAGATTTGTAGGTCATCTCAAACTGCTGACACCATTAGATATGAGAAGAACATGTGATTCGCATACTTTTCCTTAGGATGTACACAACACCCACTGCTAAGGCTTGTCCACCACTTGCTCATGAACAACATGGTAACAAGCCACTTCCTCATCATCAACCATACATAACCTCGATTTCAACAATGTATTGGCCTTTCAAATTAGCATGCAGTCTAAGATGAACTCTAGTTTCAATACCATTGGTTGCACCATCAATGCCTCACGGGCCTGGGTGGCGCTAATCCTTTGCCCCCCACCCCCGTAACTTTTGATTATGGCATTTCAATACGAAGTCATTTTACAACTTGAGGATCAATATAAAGTTTGCAATCCTTTCATCCGAAAGCAATGTTGCAAACTTGTTCACCCAGTACTCATCCCTAAACTTGACCATCGCCACGTGCCTATCTTCAGCAATTATACAAAGCTTGAGGAAAGCCTTGATGAGGAGAACCTATCTTTTAGGTCAGATGTTCATCTGGATTTGAAGTACTCACCATCTCCCATCATTCTCCCGCCCTACTTCTCCACCTCGCTTATCTCTTCCTCGCCCCCCTTGTCATGGAAAGATGCGAGGTGTGCTATGACGGTAGAGGAAAGCAATAGTTGATTGTTTTATGGGCCACATGTGCATGGAGCGAGCATTTAGGTCTGCGAAGTGGTCGTAAAATATTCTACATAATTACAATAAAACAATATTCTACATAATATAGTAGTAGTGGGTTTTGTTGTGCCTTGATGAGGGAATTAGGTTGCATTGCCACTAGGATTGGTATTTGTCTATAACATCATGTGCATCAAGATGTCTAGAAAGCGGAGGGTCTTCTCTCCATTCTAGTTCTGTTTCCCAGCTTAAGATGCTTGTCGTAGCATGTCTCTAAGAGTCTATGACACATATTATCCCCTTAACCCAAACTTTAAAACCACTTGTTCTGCAAAGCCACATTAAATTGCCTCGACCTCATGTTGCCCTACTCATTATCCTTCTTGGGTCTACACACCTCTTCTCTCATGACAAAGCACATGCTTTGTCTCCTTTCCGTCCCTTATGTAAGAACTTCCTTTTGACCTTGCTAATTTACCTTTCCACATTTATTGATAGCCTGGACTTTGACATGTGTAGGATAAATGGAAATTGTTAACACCAAATCTAATAAAAGCAAGTGTCCTAGCTTACATAAAATTTTGGCCTTCCAACCTTGAGCCTCCCCTCTAACCTCCTTAACAACTGGCCCCTAGTTCAATAACACACATTATACATCAACAAGGTATACTTAGGTAGGTTAATGTCGACCAAACTTGCATAGTGTCCGGCCCTCCAACAGGCTCGAGTTCATGATCCTCCGTACAGTAGGCCACCAGTATTTCACCGAAGAATTGACCCAGTTAAACTGTAGACCCGAGTCCTACATGTGGCAAAGCGTGTCATTTGCATATTGAAGCAACAAAATCATGTGGCGTCATGAGGGTCCCACCTCAAAAACACACAACAGATCCTTGCTGCACCATCGAGACATCGTTGTGGTTAACATGCTCCCATCACAAACAACATGGGGGCCAGTGGACATCACTGTATCACCCTTCTTTCTTGCTATATCCACCTAGACCATATGCTAATGAAGATAAATGATATCCTTGTGATATGCTTCCTCATCCAAGCAATCTACATGGTGGAAAAACCTATCTTCACCAGTGCGATCCACAAAAAAAGCTATTTGGCTCAAGAGTATTATATGCCTTCACGAAGTGTACATTCCACATGAAACCTTTCTCCTCTCTTCTCTCCAGTCAGAGATCATCTTTGTAGTTGTTACGAAGCTTTCAAGCACATGTCTCTCCACGACAAAAATGGAATTGGATTATTGGATACTGCCTACTAGGTCAGCTTTTGTGCTGAATGCTGATGGGCCATGGCACTTCTGGCCCGGATGGTTTCCCAATATCCATCTACAGAGAATTTTGGGAGGTAGTTAAGGAGGATGTCCTGGAAGTTCTGCATGAATTCAGAGGTGGGAACCAAGGCTTCGAAAGATTGAACACGACCCTCATTTTTCTGCTGCCAAATAGGGACAACCCGACTCGGGTCGAGGATCCGAGACCTATTGCGCTCTCGTGGTCTATACCTCATCATTGCGAAGGTTTTGGCAAATAGGCTGCGGGGGGTTCTGGACGGCATCATCTCTCCGGAACAATCGGTTTTTATCCCCGGAAGGCTTATGGCTGGTGGTTGGGTCCTAGCTTTTGAGATTATTCATGATTGGCAGCAGAATCAGCCGAAATGCTTAGTTGGGAAGGTGGACTTCTTCAAGGCTTATGATTGTGTGGACTGGTGTTTCATTTGGGCTTCGTTCGCTTGAGAAGAGAGGATTACCGAGTCTTTGGGTCGCATGGATGAAGGGATGCATTACTACGACATCCTACGCTGTCTTGGTGAATGGTCATCCTGAAGGTGGCTTTTTTCAGCCACAACGTGGCGTCAAGCAGGGCTATCCCTTGGCCCCTCTGCTCTTTGTTATCACGGCTGATGCATTAGCGACCATGATGAGGTTGGTTGTAGAGGAGGGTCTCTGTGATGTGTACCACAAGGATAACATAAGTATACTGATCATTCAGTATGCTGATGATACGATGGTTTTCCTTCAAGCTGTCGCGCATCATTATAGGCGGGCGTCGCAGATCTTGGAGATCTTTGGCGCTATCTCAGGGCTTTGTATTAATAGGGACAAGTCCCTTTTTGTAACGTTTGGTGTGGGGCAGGGTGGCACTCATGGGATTGGTGATTAATTGGGATGCAGGAGGAGGGAGTTGCCGATCACTTATCTTGGTTTGCCTTTGGTGGTGGGTCGAGTTCAGAAATCGAATTGGAACTTGGTACTCGAGAGATTGGAAAGTAAACTGGCTTGGTGGAAGACTAAACTCATCTCCAAGGGTAGTAAGATGATTTTACTCAAGCATGCCCTCTCGGCAATACCTATTTTTTCTGCTCGACTAGGAAGCTGCCTGTTGGCATTTGTGAGCGGATGGAGCGCCTAATGCAGAGGTTTCTTTGGTCAGATGGTAAATATGAACATAGAGGGCTGCATCTTTTGGAGTGGGAAGTTGCGCTCATAAGAAGAAAGATGGTGGACTTGGCATTCATAGACTTCAACAGATGAATAAAGCTCTGATCACCAAATGGGCTGTAAGGCTGTGGGAGGCAGGGGAGGACTTGGTGACTAAGCTGTCGCAGAAAAATTACCAAATTAAGGGGGAGTTGGAGTTGTCGCCCATTCATTTCCCCTCTTCCCTGTGGTTGGGGTTAAGAGACGCCATTCCCAACTTGAGGGAGATACTTCATCCTGTGCTGGGCAATGGTGAAACATTCAAATTTTGGACGGATGACTGGACTGGCCTTGGGGCATTGAAAATCCGTTTTCCGCGATTATCTCCACTCTTTACGAACAAAACGGACGTGGTGGCAGACTTTTTCTCAGATGGTGTATGGAGCCTAGATTTCTCGACATCGTTCTCTGAACAACGGTTCCACGATCTTTTGTGCTTGCTTGCAACTTTGGAGGAGTTGGACACTCCAAGTAGATGTCGAGATTTTTTTGCTTGGACAGGTGGCAAGTTTACCGTCATATAATCTCTTTGCGCATGGAAATTTTGAAAACCAAGCGGAACATGATCGGGATTTCACAATTATTTGGAAATTGAAGATCCGACAAAAAAAATCAAATTTTTCTCTGGCTTACAAGGCACGGTCTTATTATGACAAAGATAAGGCGCACCCATATTATCAGTACAGACGACACCATTTGCTCGAGGTGTAATGAAGAGGAGGACTTGGAGCATCTATTCTTCGGGTACAGGACTTCGGCTCAAATTTGGGAGGAAGCTGGATTTCGATGGCTTAGTGTGAACAACGCCGAGGGTTTTGGGCATCGATTAGAGTGGTTGGTAACAATTCTCAGGAGGATGTCTCCACGACATACATGCTCCTTTGGTTAATCTGGTGTGCGAGGTACGAGAACATCTCCAGGGGCAATGCTTTTATCCTGAGAATGTGTTGGATCATTTTAGATGATTGTTGACAAACATATTTTAAAGTGTGGTTGGTTTTTGCGTTCTTTGCGTCTAATCTTGGTACTTTGTAATACATTTTCTTAGTATTAATGAAAGCTTGAGGGGAGCCCGAGCTTGGGGACTCACCCTTTACTTTCTCAAAAAAAATCTATTTGAAGTTCATTATTTGGGATAATGCATCTTGCTAATGACACTAAAGTCTATGAATGCCTTTGTATTTGTATCATTTTGGGACCTTTTTGAGAAGCGATACCCACAAAAAATGCCAGTTGATGTTGTCATAAACTCTAAATTTGACTTTTCAGATCATGCCTTTCACTTATGATGCTTCCAATTTGCCAGGACCTCATTAGCCATCATCTGATTGTCACTTATTTGCTTATCCGGAACAAAGGCTATCTGTTTGGAGAAATAATATCATTCGTGACCAACCAAGGCCTTAAATGTCGATTTCGGTCACCATTTCGGTATCGACCAAAATAGAATTTCGATGGAATTTCGGTGGAATTTCGACCGAAATTTCGGTCATTTTTTGTACTAGGACTCCCATATTTCGGTCATTTCGGTCGAATTTCGATTTCGACTGGATATCGATATTCGACAGAAATTCGACCGAATTTCGCTGAAATTTGAGGCCATGTGACCAACAAAGTTTATTGGGCAAGAACCTTTGCCACACCAAGGTAAATAACATTAAAAAAAGCAATCGATTTGTAGTCCTCCACTCTTTTTGATGCGTCCTTTTTAGGCTACTAGAAAATTAGAGCTTTAATCATCGCCATGAGAGCATTACATATTGTACCCTATAATTCCTTAAAGAAAAACATGTAAGCCATTAGGTCCAGGAGCTCCATCAGTTTTTAGCTCAAACAATAACCACCTTAACTTCATCTAAGCTAAAAACATGGATAAGATCATCGGCTTGCTCTTGTTGGAGATTGGTTGCTTCTAGACCCAACTACCTCTCAACTCTTGACCTTTTTACTCAAATTATGGAAATGTGCCACCACCACCCTTCCGATTGCCTTATCCTCATGGATTTTGACACCATCTATCGATAGAGAATTGAAAAAATTGTCTCCTCCTGCTAGTGGATGCATAGAAGAATTTATTTTTTTGAGTCAACTGTATAGAAGAATTTGGTATTTACATCCTCATTCTTGATCCGTTTTTGCATAGATCTCTGTCGCTACTTTACCTCGTATTTCTTATCCTTCGTTCTCACTAGACTTACTCCTTTATATTGGACATGTCTCTCCACAAACTCATTCCTGCTAAGATCTTTCTCATCCTCGACGCTAATGCTTTTGGGAATGCTTGTTTATAACCTCATTTTTGAAACCAAGCTTTTCCTAAGAACGACCAACTTAAAAACTTAATGCATCATAATTGAACCTTCAGAATGAAGATGTATCCAATGTTTATCCACTAGATCCTTGGAGCCATTTTTAAGCAGTAGGATCGCTAAAATGTGAAAAAATATTAGGTAGAAACCCCTCCCCCGAATCCCAAGAAAGCATAATATAGTTCGAGCATGAGTGGGTGATTGACTTGACAGAGGCTAAAATTATATCGCTATGATGTGGGCGAAGTGAAGATCACATGCATGTTCTTGAATCGAAGATCTGAGCAGTTTCACGTGGGGGAGTATTTTGGGGGTATCTAGTTATCGTGACATGTTTGAGACGATTCCAGGAGATCCGGGTATCGCATGTCGATAAAAATTATACTGTTGTGATGTGGGCGGAGTGAGGATCACATGCATATGTTATGATCGATGATCTGAGCAATTTCACACGGGGGATTGTTTTGGGGTATCTAGTTATCGCGATATATTTGGGACTATTCTGGGAGATCCGGGTATCATATGTCGATAGAAATTATACAGATGTAATATGAGCGAGATGATGATCACATGCACTTGAGAGAGTTGGCTTCTTCTTGTGGCTGCTCAGGAGGCAGAGACTGATGAGGAGGGATCGGTGTGCCAGGCTCCTAGGTACCATTTCTGACAGGTGCCTGCTTTGTAATGCGGCGATTGAATCCGTGGAGCACCTCTTCTTCTTCTTGTGCCCCAGGGTGATTCAGGTGTGGCAGGGGGCTGGTTTGGACTGGTGCAGCACGAACGACCTCCAGACTTTCTGGATTTCGCTTCGGGCAAATAAGGGGAGGTCGGTGAAGGAGGTGCTTTATCCTGTGGCCTTACTGTGGGCGATTTGGCGGGGTAGGAATGATTTGCTGTTCTCGGGCCAAAGATTCTATAAGGTGAACGTGGGGATTTTTGCTAAAAACCTGGTGGAGGATTGGGCGTTGTAATGGCTTTGTAGTGTCGGGGTGTGGCTGTATTTTTCCCTCTCTTTTCCCTTTCTCTGATGAATAAAACTTTTGGGGCGTGCACCCTTGAGTGTCTCCCCCTTGCTTCTGGATTTAAAAAAAATGATCACATGCACTTGCTTGAATTGAAAATCCGATCACTTTCACGTGATGCATGCTTTGGGTGTATGTAATTGTATATAAGCCCGGGATTGACCCAAGATAGATATGAATGGAGGCGAAGAATCCATGTAGCCGACCCTACTTAATTGTGGGAAAAGGCTTTGTTGTTGTTGTTGTTGTGGTTGGGACAATTCTAGGAGATCCAGGATCACATGTCGATAAAAACTATGCTACTATAATGTGGACGGGATGATGATCACATGCACTTCCTTGAATTGAAAATCCAATCACTTTCACGTGATGCATGTTTTGGTGTATCTTGTTATCGCGATATGTTTGTGATGTGGACGAGATGGGGAAAATCCAATCACTTCCTTCAATGGCATGTCCTCCATAAAATCCATAAACAATGGGGATCCAAGACCTGCACGCCCTCTCTTGAGGACGATCTACAACAAATTGAGTGGCATTGGAGTTACCAACCACCAGTTATAAGGAAAGCAAGCATGCACCACTTGCACCTCGTCCTACAGCTTTGCAGTTGCTTGAGCTCTTGATAGGCCATGGATCAAAGATAAAAAGAGATGGCCATTATTCGTCTACCTCCAAAGCATGACCTTAAAAAAGGTGCCTCGAGGCACCAAGGTGTAAGCTTCGAGGCGTTTTCCGTGAAGACTGCCTCGATGCTATAACCTCAATCTGGATATTCCAGCCGTAATCCTCATAGACCTGAGGCAGTATTGAGATGCTCGAAGTGGTGAGACGGTATCGAGGTGTTGCATCCATCCGATGCGTATTTTTTGGGCAAATACATAATAAACTATATAAAATTGTACTTTTGTAATAATATTAAGCGTATAAAGCATATATTAGTTACAAATATACAAATCATAATCACAATATATATAATATTATTGGCCACATCTCTAGTAACAAACCACATATATTGAACGAAACCTATATGTCAAGTATTACACATATATGTTAGAAAAAAATATTATAGTATGAGTATCGTCATATGCTAGTTTTGAAATATATTATTTCATTAATAAATAAATATTATACATTTGTATTATAATCATCATTGCATTAAAGAAATCATGTAAGTGTACAATGATTGTTCCTAATTAGCATGAACAAATTTTATATCAACAAATGATATTAAATTGCTTTTATCACTATAATGAGTATGGTATATGTTCAAGAGATTGCATTTTTTAAGAATATTAGGAATTCACGTGTGAATATTAATATTATAATTACTTGGACGAAGGATGGAGTCTTGTGTGATGAGTTTCCGAGGTTGTTTGCGTTGTCCTCAGACAAGGAGGCTAGTGTTGCTGATGTGTGGGTTGAAGGATTGTGGATGCCTACTTTTGTAGCTGAGTTGTCAAACCAAAGAGTGGACGAGTTTAGTGCTTGTCGAGCAAACTGACGAGTGTGGAGGAACCCTCGGAAGATAGAGATTCATGGTGATGGAGCGATGGAGTATTCACTGTTAAAAAAGCCTGGAAGTTGTCTCTGGTTAAGCGGCGTCGATAACTGATGAGATATCTCATGATTGTGCAAGGATACAACAACAAGACAACTTTTTCCCACAATTGTGGTGGGTTCAACTACATGAATTTTTAGCCTCCATTTAGATCTATTTTGGGTAATTCTTGAGCTTAAATCCAAATAACTAAGATACTTCGTATGCTCTCATTTCAACACTTCTTGGGTCTTCCTCGCCTTCTCTTAAACCGACCTCCTTTGCAGATGGTAAAGCAATCTTAAGCGGTTTTTTCTCATCTTATCCTCTATTGGAGCGACACCAATTTTTCTTCTGATCACATCATTCTGAATTTGATCTTTTTGTTTATGATCACATATCTATCTTAGCATTTTCATTTCTGCTATTGTCATTCTCTGTACATGTCTATGTTTCACGGCTAGCATTCTGATCCATAGAGCATAACAGGTCTCACGGTTACTTTGTAATACTTTCCTTTAAATTTCAAAGGGATTTTCTTACCACAAAGAACTGTAGATGGTCTTCTCCACTTTAGCCAACCTGCATTTATTATATGAGTAACGTCTCCATCAATTTCCCAATCCTGTTACAAAATAGATCCCAAGTATATAAAAGAATCTTTATTCTGAATGTTATCGTTTCCAATCTTTACCTCGAGTCCTTCACCGTTGTTTCCATCAAATGTTCACTCCATATGTTCAATCTTAGCCCTACTTATGCGGAATTTTTTAGTCTTTAAGGCATGTCTCCAAACCTCTAGCTTCTCATTTACTCCATCTCTTGTCTCATCATTCAACACAATATCATCAACGAACGACATACCTCATGGTATCTCATCCTGAATATGACTAATCAACATATCCATAATCAAAGTGAAAGGAATAGACTCAAAGTTGAACCTTGATGCAGACCGATGTTGATGTTAAAATAGTCAATCTTCCCAGACTGGATCCTTACACAAGATGGAGCTCCATCATACATATCCTTTATAAGGTTAATGTATATGACATGATATGGGGATGAAAAGTTCCTGTGAGGATAAAGTGTTTTTGTAGCTAACGAGGAGAGAACTAATCAAGGAAGGAAATATCGATATCGATATCGTTTCGATACAATGTCGATACCGATATATCGCCGATATATCGGCGATATATCGACGCATATCGCCGAAACCCGGTATCCATTAGGCATTTTCTCCTGTCGATACCCGATATCGTCTATATCGGCGATATATCGGTGACCTGTCGATACCGATATATCGCCGATATATCGACGATATATCGCGATATGGCGATCCTTGGAACTAATTATGACAAGTTTTAGGAGGGTCGGTATTTTTCTTGGATGCGATGAGATTTGCAGGACATGCGGAGAAGCGATATAAGACATTGAGTACCTTTTCATCAAGTATAAAAGCTTAAGGGAGATCTAGGCAATTGCTGTTCTGCCGGGGGTCCAGTGTGGCGGCATTGACTCTTTATGGAGTTTGATAGGCAGAGGTTAGACGAGCTCAACTGATGGTAGGATTAGATTGTGTGCACATATTTGGACCATTTGGCTGGTTAGGAACAACATTATCTTTAAAGAAGGGGGGGTTCTACCGTGAGAATGTAATTGAGCATGCTAAAGCTCTCTTTGAAACTTGGCATTTATAATTTTTGTTTATAATTCTTAAATATGTTTTTTTGGATGTGGCTCTCTAATGGAGGTTCATCCCATCATTTCTAAAAAAAATACGTAATCACAAATTCAGACTAACACTTGTGGTTAGTATGGTATATTCTGTACCCATATTCAATTTGGAAATATTCAAATTTAGGATTACGATAATATAGTTTGTGAATATTTGAAGCTTAGGATTTTATGATAATATAATTATGTTTAATATGGATTTAAGCAAATATTTGGATTTTGTTGGGACGTTACTTACTAACGACGCGTTGGATTACCCGAATGTAACGAGAAGTTGGCAAGAGCCACTACATCGCTGTCCGGATGTAGTTCAAAATTTCAAAGGTTCTCGCATGAGGAACACATGTGAGTAGATACATTAGTTCCATTGCATCGCTGCCGGATGCAGTCTAAAATTTGCATGGGTTCTTGCATGATGGACGCATGCGATTTAAGAAGCTAGTCCAAAAGAAGTCATAAAAGAAGTTGCGGATATGTAGTTGGAATATTGACACTTTGATTGGAAAATCGATGGAGATAGTAGATACACTGGAAAGAAGGAAGATTCAGATGCTATGTCTCTAGGAGAAAAAGTGGGTTGGAGAGAAAGCAATGGAGATCGAGAAGACAAGCTTTGATATGATATTCATGTAGAGAGAAGAGTAGAAATGGTGTTGGAATGGTTGTTCATAAGGATTTGAAGGATAGTGTGGCTGAGGTACAAAGATTTGGGGATCGGATTATTTTGCTAAAATTGATGCTTGAAGAATAAATTCTGAATATCATCTTAGTTATAATCCCAAATTGGTTTAAAAGAAGGATTAAACAAGTTTTTTGGGAGGATTTGGGTAAGATTATGCAAGGAATCCCACAAAGAAAGATGATTTGCCTAGGTGGAAATTTTAATGGATATGTGAGAAAGGATGCTTTAGGGTATGCTAGTGTTCATGGAGGCCATAGTTTTTGGGGATAGAAATGAAATAGGAAAGTCATTTTGGATTTTGTAACAATTTATGATCTTTCCATAGCAAACACTCTCTTCAAGAAGAGGAAGGAGCATTTAACTACTTATAAGAGTGGTCCGACTAGAACATAGCTGATTACTTTGCATTGAGAAAAAAACGATTGATTGTGTTGCTAAGAATGCAAAGTAATCCCAAGAGAGAGTTTGTCAACTCAACTTTGCATCATGGATGTGCAAATTAAAGGACTAGTAAAGAAAATGGTGGTTCTCAAGATCATTAAAACACAAGTAGATTACTTTGCGATGATGGGAAGAGATCAGTTGTGCTGCAAAGACTGCAAAGCAATCTCTGGAGAGAGCTTGACATTTCAACATTGCTTGCTAGTCATGGATGTGCAATTTAAAAGTTTGATAAAGAAAATGATGGTTTCCATGATATTTAGAACTAAATGGTGGAATCTTTAACTGAAGCAATCAAGCTTCAAGGAGAAGGTTTTGGACTTATCTTGGGATTATAATGGTAGTGCGAATGAGATGTGGGAGGTGGTAGCATCTTGGATCCGAAGAGTAGCCAAAGAGATGCTAGGCGAGTCTAAGGGAGGAGTCCCGGGACAAAAGGAAGCTTGATGGTGGAGCGAAGGAGTGAAAGAGAAGCTTAAAATGAAAAGAGCCTGCTTTAAAGCTATGCATAAGGATAGAAGGACGAAATTGTCACACACTGCAAGATAGCGAAGTAGGAAATAAAGAAGGCTGTAAGTGAAGCTAAGTCAAAACCTTATGCAATTTTGTATAAAAAGATTGACTTTAAGGAGTGCCAGAAGGATATATTCAGATTAACCAAAGCAGGAGAAAGGAGGATCAAAGATCTTTCTCAAGTGAGATGTATTAAAGATGAGGAAGGACATGTGCTTGTTACTCAGAAGGATATATAGACTAGATGGAAGCAGCATTTCCATAAGTTTTTCACTGAGGAAGGGAATAAAGAGACCACTTTGGGAAATCTAGCTAGTAATGAAAGGTACCTGAATCGTGCAAGTTATAGACAGATAGAAAGGAAGGAAGTAGAGGAAGCTTTGATTGCTATGAAATGTGGGAAAGGTGTAGGATTTGATGACATTCCTATGTAAGTATGGAGAGTTATAGGTGAATTTGATTTGGCTTGGCTCACAAATTTATTTAATGTTATTTGGCGAAGCAAGAAAATGCCTGAAGAATAGAGGAGAAGCCTTGTGGCGCCTAATAAAGGAGACATTCAAAATTATTTGAATTACAGAGGTATCAAACTGATGAGTCATACTATGAAAATTTGGGAACGTATGATTGAAGGAACGTTGAGACAAGTTTCCAAAGTAACAGAAAACCAATTCGGATTCATGTAAGGCCGCTCAACTATGAAGCTATCCATTTGTCGAGAAGAACAATGGAGATTTATAGAGCTAAAAGGAAGAACTTCCATATGATTTTTATTGATTTGGAGAATACACTATCCCACGAGAGATCTTGTGGAGAGTTTTGGAGAAGAGACAAGTTCTTGTCATGTACGTTAATCGTATAAAGGATATGCATGATGGAGCTTCATCGTGTGTAATGATCACATTTAGGAAGACTGACTATTTTGACATCAGCATCGGTATGCACCAAGGTCCAGCTTTGAGTTCATTCCTTTTTACTTTGATTGTGGACGAGTTAACTAGTCATATTCAGGATGAGATACCTTGGTGTATGTTGTTTGCCGATTATTGCTTGATTAGAGATGGAGTAAGTGCGAAGCTTGAGGTTTGGAGGCGTACCTTAGAGACTAAAGGATTTCGTATAAATAGGGCTAACACTGAATACTTGGAGTGCACAATTGATGGAAGTAGTGGTGAAGGAATCAGGGTGAAGATTGGAGACAATAACATTCAGAAGAAAGATTCTTTAGATATCTTAGATCCATTTTGCAACATGATGAGGAAATCGATAGAGATATTACTCATAAAATAAACACAGGTTGGTCGAAGTGGAGAGGAGCATCTATTGTTCTATGTGATAAGAAAATTCCTTTGAAAATCAAAGGAAAGTATTACAAAGCAACCGTGAGAGACCTACTATGCTTTATGGATCCAAATGTTGGCTTGTGAACCATAGCAATGCCCTAAATGTCGGTTTCGATCATCATTTTAGCGACCGATCGAAACAGAATTTCGGTCATTTTTTGTACCAGGGCCCTCATATTTCGGCCATTTCGGTCGAATTTCGATTTCGGTAGGATATCGATATTCGACAAAAAATCGACCGAATTTCGCTGAAATTTGAGGCCATGAGCCATAGACATGTGCAGAGAATGATAGTAGCAGAAATGAAAATGCTAAGGTAGACACATGGTCATACACGAAAGATCGATTTCAGAATGATGCAATTAGAAAGAAAGTTGATGTTGCTCTAATAGAGGATAATATGTGAGAAAACCACCTTAGATGGTTTGACCACTTGCAAAGGAGGTCAACTGATGTGTCAGTTAGAAGATGCAAGACTTGTGATGTTGAGCCGACTAAGAGAGGGTGAGGAAGGTCCAAGAGGTGCTGGAATGAGACTATCCGAAGGGATCTTAATTATTTGGATTTAAGCTTGAGAATGACCCAAGAGAGATATGAATGGAGGCATTGTTGTAAAAATCCCCTAACTGACCCGACTAGTAGGTCCGACTAGTCTAGTAGGTGGGGTGACTGACCGAGTATTGGCTAATTTTGACTAAGCCGTCTTGTAGATCGATTTTACCTAGAGATACCAATCTATTTTTTTATTTTTTTATAGCAAACTTATTCTAATATGCTTAATATTTTATTTAAATTCAACAACTTCTTTTCTTTTTTAGGAGAAAGAGGGTGTGATCCCAAGAATGGAGCTCCCTGCAAATTTGATATTGTGGCGGAGCCACGGAGCTGATTGGTCTAGCATAACCACTCCATGTAACCTCTAAGCAACCTTTCGATCTCCATAGCAGATAGACCTCTCAAGTCCAACAAATCGGGAGCAACACACACCCATCCCCAAAGAGCCCATGTGAAGGTTGTGAAAACACCTCTTCCACTGTCGCCTTGCTCCCCTCACCAAACTGAAAACACTATCAAGGGAAGCACTCCCCTCACGCTTCTTCCTCTTCTAAACTACTTTAGCCATGCACTTCACCCGTTTGTGTCTTGCCGCACCACAATTGAATCACATCATTTCCCCTTTGCAGTCCTTTGCAAAATGTTTGTCCCTATTACAAAAAAAGCACCAACTACGGCGTTTGGACTTGTTGATTTGCCTTCTAAGAACTCGGGGACTGCCACTCTTCATCAACACCACCACCCTCCCCCACAGTGGCCCCATTGTGACCAGAGCCATTCCCAGCTTTTCCAACAATGCGGTTAGCACCCACAATAGCCCCACCCGCAGCATTAGGTTCAGTCCCGTCTAGACCAGGGCCACTGCCATACATCCCTGCCACCTCTACGGTTCCAGTGCTCCTTGGACCCTTGCTTCCAAACCCGCCGCCAATCATAGAACCTTCTATACCTCTCGTCTTTAAAGCCCCTTTGCCTCCATATGCCCCAACAACAACCATGCTGCCTCCGCTATAAATCTCCGAGGCCCCAACCCTAGCAACCCAGCAGATCCATGTACAAGCACCAAGCCCCCACCGATCGCCCTCTTCTATCCCATCTTCCTCTACCCTACTCGCCACTGGCACTTCCTATCGCCATCCACAACGATCTCAGGCCTTAGTATTTATCATCGACCGAGTTTGTCTAAACCTTAGAGTTCAATCCCACGTTGGTCTCGTTATCTTTGTTCTTTTAATTACGTTTCTTCTTAGGAATGATATTATCTTATATAATCATGTTCTCTCATGAACATCTTATTTGTTTCTTTTAGAATTTGTCTGTGCTGTGATGAAATTCTTCCTATTTCGCGAACTCTATTTTAATGTAAATACATACACACCGCAAATTGTATGTATAAAATTGTAATAAATGAATAGAAAATATTTTTCAATTAGTTTCCATAGTGATCTATTTGATTAAATGGCAAATAGACTTTTGCAACATTAATTGGACATCCTTGTACCCTCTTGGAGGCAGCATCCAACCCCTTGCGTTCCTCATTAATAAAAATGATGAAGGAAAATGAGATCTATTTGTTTGGGAATCTCCTTAAAGACACCCCCGTAAGGACATCAAGTAATGCAGAAGATATCATGTTGAGGGATGTTATGGTATGTGACAGCAATGAATTTGGCAGCACAGTATGGGAAGTGGACCCCAAGGGAGACTAGGGTAGCCCAACAAGAGGAATATTATGTTGAGAATTTTGTGCAAACCGGAAGCATGCCCTTTTTCTAGCAGGTTAAGCCTTGCTTGTTGTTGCAACTTCTTTTGAAATGAAGTATAGATGACTACCATCTTGAATAGCCATCACTTAGCTTACATAAAAAATAGTTTTAATAAACTTGTGTTGTGCAATGTAGGACAGCTCGAATATCGAATTTAATATTTGTTTTTGCCTTCGAAGAATGTAGGTCGAAAAGGGTGGACATGGGATGAAACATCATTTTATTTCACAGAGGTTGTTGCCATTATTGGTGAATAATTACATTTGTGTTTGCTTTTTTGTATTGAAATTTGTCGAGAAACTTTGGATGTTTGATCTTTCCATTAAAGGGAAAATTATCTGTCATAATTTTTTTATAGAAGTTTTTGAATATAAATTCTATTGCTAATTAAATACAAACATGTCAAAATTTCCCCTTGATAAGTGGTGTTGGTGAAAGCGGCATTTCATCGTAGATGCTAAATGTATCTTCCTAGGTGGATCATTCCCTTGGTATTGATAAAAAGTATGGCATATCGCTCTCTGTGTATGATGGTGTGTATTTTTTCTAATATCAATGCAGAACTTCCATATTGCTTCCGTGCAGGGAGAGTCTGAAAGATAGAATATGTTTTTTTCTATAATTTAAATACTATCGTTTTGACTATGTGGACTTTCTTTTGCTTAGTCTTTTGCAGCTTTTCCATTACAATAATGACAGCGTTCTTCTTGACATTGTGATTTTTTTATCTTCAAAACAGTCATTTCCAGATTCTCAAGTTGTAACTGTGGCCTCGTGTGCTTCATTGTTAGATCTGTTTACAAGGTTTGCTATGATAAGTTCTTCCTTCCTCTATTTCATACTTATGCTGCATTGTTGTTATTTAGATGTGTTAAAGTGGGTAGTTGAAGGGTGCAACAACTTTAAAAAAATGGCGAAGCCTTCTGCCACTTTAAGTAGGGTCGGCTACATGGATTCTTGCTCAAATCCATGATGAAAAATCCGACTATTTTTTATGCTGGCGGTTGGCTACTTAACACAACCCCCACAAGGAGGGATTTGAACCCTGATCTTTTGGGTGATAGGCACACTGCACTTCCACCAGGCCACAACTTCAAAATGATGAAAAATGTGATCAACGATCCCTAAAAAAGTGATCAATGGGCGTGACTATGAATAAAAATATCTAACGTTTTTTTGGTGACGTGTGACCTAAACTTTCTATGCCTTCGGATTTATATTTTGTGGATATTTTGTTTTTCCTTTTCTTGCTAGTTAACGAAATTGCTCATTCCCTCAGAATGATTTTACACATTGGTGTTTATTTATTTTTCACTTTCATGAACTTTAGAACTTTTTCCTTTCTTTTTTTTCAGCCCCCCACGCAAGAAAAAAGGTTTATTTCATTGTTTATCTGTATGGTTATATGCATTATGTATGCAATAAATTTATTCAGTTACATGGATCTTTTAAAGGGAAAAATTGGCAAATAAAGGACCCGGTAGATTAATGAAGTAAAGTTGTGATTATTTTTTTTTTGACGCTCAAAAGTGGGGGACGCACTCGATGGTGCTCGCCCCAATTTATTAAAAAGTTAAGAGAAAACTTACAGTCGGTATGCGTACAGAGGAAAAACAAGTGTAGAAACAGAAGGTATCAATATCAGATACCCCCATTACAGCATAGACCCCCTAAACATCGGACCAGTCGCGAAGCAAACGAGATGCCGAAATGAGCACGTTTTCGGAATAGAACCTCTGACGAGCAAAAATGGCTTCATTTCTACCAATCCATATGCACCAAAGCCGAGCAATAGATGTAAGCAGGTCCGTCCTCGCCCTGGCCCGAGCGCTAACCAAGCTCTCACAGAAAGATGAAGAGTTCGACACGTCCAGCCAGTCCATATCAGCCCAGATGTCATGGGTTCTGACACATCGAAAAAATAGATGATCGATAGTCTCTGTCTCCAAATCACAAAGGACACAGATAGAAGAGACGTTGGGAAATAGCAAGGCACACCGGCTACGAGTCATCAGACGCCCACGACGGAACAGCCACAGAAAAATGCCGATTCGTTCGGGAACCCTGAGGCCCCAAAAGAATTGACAATCCCGGAAAAGTGGAGCATCAACCGCAGCCAGAGGAGGAAGAATAGCCAGGTAAGCCGCACGGGTGGAGAAAGTGCCGTCCTTCCAAGACAGATGATCGCGGCCGACCGAGGGCGAGGGCGCGTCCGCGAGAATAGCAAGTAAAGCCATGAAATCCACCTGCCGCTGGTCAGAGAGATTAGCCACGAACCTGGGGCCCCAAGAAGCACCATCCCAGCAGGAGGCAACATTAGCATCCTTATCCGCCACCAGCGCGAATAGGCGAGGAAATAACTCCTGAAGAGGACCCCTACCGGTCCAATCATCACCCCAAAAACGGATCAAAGACCCATCCCCCACCTTAATGCCAAAAAAGGATCGATTACGAGAGAGGGTATTGACGATATCACGGGAAAAGGATGAGGAAGACCCCGTCAGGCGGCCATTCAAACCAAAAAGCCTGTCAACCCCCACCACCAGCCTCAAAAAATTTAGCATAAAATTTTCCTCCCTGCCCCAAAGACGAGCCACCCATTTGAGTAGGAGTGCCTCATTAACCACCTCCAACCTTCTCACCGCCAGCCCCCCCTCCTTCTTTGGCCGAGTAACCTCATCCCAGGCAACCAAATGAACACCCCTCCTCCCGTCCCCCTTCTTCCCCCAAAGAAATCTCCGCAAGCACGAATCCAGCCTCAGTCGGATCCCCTTAGGCATTCCTTTCACAGAGAAGAAATAGATTGGGATCGTAGATAATACCGACTTGAGAAGAACCAAACGACCACTACGTGAAAGAAGGGCCGCACGCCAGCCAGCCAAGCGAGATTCCATCCGATCAACCACGGCCTGCCAGTCACGCATGCGAGCACGCCCAACCGTCAAGGGAAGCCCCAAATATTCCAAGGGAAGAGCGCCCATCGGGCATCCCAAAATCCGCATACACTCAGCAACCTCATCCCGCGGAGTGGAGAAGGGAACCATAGAGGATTTAATATAATTAATGAGGAGGCCCGAAGCCTCGCTGAAGAGCTCCAACGTGGTAGCCATACCCGCCACATTCGAAGCATCGCCCTCGATGAAGCAAATAGTATCATCCGCGAACTGAATAATTGGGACATGGTAAGGTCCAAGAGACCACCCACGGGTAAGGCCAGCCGCAGCCACATTATGAATCATGCAAGGCAAGACGTCGGCGGCCAAGACGGACAACAAAGGGGCAAGGGGACATCCTTGCCGAATCCCCCGGCGTGGCTAGAAGAAGCCCCCAGCCAGGCGGTCGTTGAGAAGAAGCGAGAGAGATGCCGTCGAGACGCAGCGACGCACCCACGAGATCCATTGCGAGGGAAATCCCCGCCGCTTTAGAACAGACCAAAGAAATTGCCAATCCAAGGAGTCGTACGCCTTCGCGAAATCAATCTTCCAGAGAAGCCCCCTAACGCCGTTCTTGCTCCACGCGTGAATAATTTCCGACGCCACCGCATAGCAGTCACTAATTTGCCGCCCCCGAACAAAAGCCGCTTGAGAAGGCGAGATGAGAGAATCGAGAAGCGGTGCCAGGCGCCGAGCAAGGACCTTAGCAATGATAAGGTAGATGGCATTGGAGATGGAGATCGGCCGGAAGTCCTCAATACGGTTGGCGGTCGAAGACTTGGGAATGAGAGCAATAAGGGACCGGTTGAGTTTATCAAACCCGTAGTTGCCATCACAAAAATCGCGGGCGACGTCCAAAACGTCCTGAGAAAGCACATCCCAAAACTCCCGATAAAAAGAAACAGGGAACCCATCGGGTCCCGGTGCCGCGTCGGGGTTAAGGGCCCAAACAGCCTCTTTCAGCTCCTCCATAGATATTTGTCGAGTTAGGCTCATCGCATCCGCCTGAGGGAGGATGCTAGCCCCACCACCCGACCAACGCCACCGGCGCACAAACCGGCGCCCGAACCACTCCTTAAAGTAGGCCACCAGTGCATGACCTAAATCCCGCTCCCCCTGGACATGGGCGCCATTTATCAGCAAAGAAGAAAAAGAGTTAGAACGCCTCCGGCCACTAGCGATCCTGTGGAAAAACGCGGTGTTAGCGTCTCCCTCCTTCAGCCACCGCATCCGAGAGCGTTGGCGCCACTCAACCAAACGCTTCCGATCCTCAAGCTTCACCTTATCCATAGCATCCGCGCGCACGACCAACTCGTCCTGATTCAAGTCCCTGTCGTTCTCAATGCGATCAAAGCGCAAAATCACCTCATCAGCCGCCAGGCGAGTGGCGATGCGAGCAGAGCGAGTTTCCTTCTTAAAAGACGCCAGCAGCCGTCTGAGAGACGAAAGCTTATGATCAAAGCGGCGAGCGGCACTGCCCGTCGAAGATTCCTGAGACCAATGAAGCCGAACCAAATCCCGAAAACCAGGCTCCAGCAGCCAAGAACGCTCGTAACGGAAGAGGCCACGAGGGCGAGTATCATCGCCAGCCGCCCAAATAATGGGGTTGTGATCCGAAAAAGATCGCGGTCTCGAAGTAACCTCGCAAAAAGGAAAAGAATCCATCATATTGTTATTCGCCAAGAAACGATCGATCCGCCACCGCGAGGAGTTGTTCCGCCACGTGTAGGAAATGTCATTTGGGACAAGCGGTTCAAGAGCCAAGTCATTAATAAGATCCATAAAATCCGAAGAACCCGGGTCGAGACCACCGCGACTCCGAGGGCGATCCTGCGAATGCAAAGTGAAATTGAAGTCACCCCCAAGCAACCAAGGCACATCACCCAAAAATTAGCGTCCTCGCGTAAATCCTCCCAAAGCTCGCGGCGAGAAATATGACAAGTAGGGGCGTAGGCACAAGTAAACGCCATACAAGTATTTGACAAACAACAATTCAACACCACCGAGATGGAGTGACGGCCCATCCTCATGGAAGAAAAAGTAAAACGCGATGAGCGCCAAGCCAGAATAGCACCACCCCTAGCACCAGTCGCATCCAGAGCACGGAAAGCATTGAGATGACCAGCGCCAAAAGACCTCCAAACGTCATCATCCAACGCCGAAAGCTTCGACTCCTGAATGAAAGCAATATCACAGTCCCATTCCACAAGGCGCGATCCCAAAATGCGCCGACGATCAGTGTCACCCAGACCACGCACGTTCCAGGACAAAATCTTCATTAAAACAAAAAGAAACCCAAAAACCGCAGACGAGGGGGAGAGTCCCGCAACCATAGCATCATCAGCCGAGGGGGTCGTCGCCACCCCGTCGGCAAGCAAGTCAAGATCATCGCATTCATGCAGCAAGGCGTCCCCCGCAACGGTCGAAGGAAGATCACCACCAAGAAAAGATGCCAGCGGCCGCGACCGCGGGGAGGGAGGAGATTGCGGTCCTTCCAGATGAATCTCGAAAGATAAAGGCACCGAGCTGATAGGCGTAGGACACAAGACATCGGGCCCCCAATATATACGCTCCGAAAGCGAAAGATGATCCGATAGCGATAGAGGATCCGCTAGCAGCTGCTCCGAGAAGGCCCTCTGAGGAGCCCAAATACTGTTAACAAGTGGGTCCCAAGGAATGAACGACATGTGCGTGGAGTGGTCCACGTGAGAAGGACCCGCTGACATAAAGGAATTTTCAGGGGGAAGCGAATCGTTGTCGAGAAGATCAACAGCCACCAAATCTAGGATTGCACCGCGCGATTGCAAGACCCGAGGTGCCTCTTCGCTCCCACGAGAGCAGATAGACATGCATGGCAACGCTTCGGAAACAGGCCCGGTAGACGCCACATGGCAGTTAGAAGACATACCGTCACCCCTCTGCGCAGGATCCTGCACTGCCGGAGAAGCCGAGATAGACCCCCGCCAACCCGCCACCGGAGGAGGAGGAACCGGCACCGCCCTCATCGGAGGAAAAAAGAACTCAAGCCTGAAGGTCCAGCGACCCAATGACATCAACTCAAAGAGAACCTTGCCTGCCGACTCGACAATGAAGGCTGAAGAAACTTCAATCAGAACACGGGAGCATCTCCAATCAGCACCAGGAGCAAGGCCGTCATCAAGAATTTTGAGGACTTGCCCCCACCGGGAAATAACCTTCGAAAGAGCATGGACCGTTCGCGAGAGGAAGGGCACCCCCCTCACTTCAGCAACACAAAACTCCGACGAGGAGGCGCCACCATCAGATACCCGCAAGCTCCGCTACTTGACTTCGGCGACACCATTAAAACGAAGAAGGTTCTCCCGTTGCTCTGGGGAGAGACCTCGAACGCAGCATCGAGCCACATCCAGAATGATGAAATCCCCACCAAAGCTATCGCCCAAGAAATCCAACGTACCAGCACGAATGCGCTCCCATCCATCATCAAGCTTCTGCAAAACCCCCACCACGATGGAGAGCGAGGAGGCCGAACCTATGTGGTCGCTCCACCCCCCCAAACTTCCATTCTCCGGCGTCTCCTCCTTCTGATCAAGCACCCGCCCCCCTTGCGACCGCTCCACATCACCCCCCTCGTCCAAAGACCCGACTTCTGGTGGCGAAACCACCCTCGCGCCGCCACCTACGGAAACTTCCCCCGACCGCCCCAGAGGCATCACCGGCGTCGTTTCCGCCACCCTACCCACCACCAACTCGGGCTCGGCTTCCACCCCCATCTTCGAGGCGACCGCATCACCAGATTCCACCGCGACTCCCGAACCGCTTCCCGCCTGGAAGCCATGCAACGCTCCCCCAGGAGAAAGAGGAGCGTCGGAGAGACCCTCAGCACAAGCAACGCCAGCGCCAACCACATGTGCGAATGAGCGAGAATCGCGACCCCCATGCAGACCTTGCGCACTCCCACGCATCGGTGGAGCGAAGTGCGTCCTTCCAGCGACCACCGCCGAAGACCAGCAGAAAGACCTCCGATGGCCAAGCTTGCCACAGAGGAAACATCGGGGGGGGGGGGGGGGAGCACTGCAAGCGGAAGCAATATGGCCACGAGTGTCACAGCGGAAACACCGCTTACCCGGCTTGGCGTGAGAAACCCGGGTCCACTCGCCACCGACCTCGTCAGACTCCATGTCTAGCCCGGCACCATGAGGACGAGGAAGGGCACCAACCGTGCCGCGGCGCTCCCTCGCTTCTACGCCCTTCGCTTCCCGAACCCTTGGTCTCCACGCCTTTCGCTTCCCAGAAACCCAACGCTCCTCAAGAGCCCTACACGTCCCATCCACCCTTCGCTCCCACCACGCCCTTCGCGTCCCATCCACCCTTCGCTCCCAACTCGCCCTTCGCGCTCCACTCGCCATCAAAGTTGTGATTATTTGCAGGTTAGATTTTCAGGATGAAACACTTCCACTATGAGAGAGCGGAGGAGGGGGTTGGGAGAAGACATAAGAAGTGCGGGAGAACACATCTTGGAAGGGGGGAGTTCTGGTGTGGGTTGGACTTTGGTTGTGGGGAGAAGGTCTGGCCGGCGCAGGGGGGTGGGAGCTCTCCGCGTTTGTTCTCCAACCCTTTCGGAAAAGGGTTGGAGAATGGCCGACGCGAGGTGCGGTTAGTCTTCCGGGGGAGCCGCTGGACTCGATCGTCGTGGTGAATGGCCTCCCTGAGGAGTCGCTCGGTTGGAGGAAGCTCTACGTCAGAGGGGAGCAACTCCCCGTACACCTCGCTGCTCTGGAACCTGTGGCGCATGGCGGAACTGGGGGAACAGTTGCCTCTGCCGAGGACGGGGGTGCACTCCTTCAGGGTGGCAATCGTCAATGCACGCGGGGGCGTTCGCTTGAGGAACCGAGACCGAAGTCGTGGGCGACTCGCCGATCGGAACTGGAGGCAACTCTTTCGTCGGAAGGCGGAAGGTCAGAGGGAGCGGAACTGGGAGCACCCGAACCGTTGGAACCTAGAGCGTCTCGAGGTACGGGATCGTCTCCTCGTACCGCGTACATGGGATTGGAAGCAGAGGCGTCGGGGGCGAAAGGGGTGCAGGGGCTTGAGATCCGCTTCGGAAGTTTCAACAACATGGGAATGTCGAAAGGCGGGCCTGTCTTCAATGCCGGATCGCAGCTGTACGGATCATCGGGTTGGTCGGACCCTCCAACCTCGAACCCGATTCTCCTGATGGATTCCGTGGGTCGTCCCGAAGTAGGTGACGCTCGAACCCTGGTTGTTTTGTGGCCCATCACCCGTCTCTTTTTCGATAATGCTCTCAATTGGCCTCTAGTCCAACATAACAGAGAAAGGAATGCATGGTCGCAGCGGTCTGCTCCAGAAGTCCTTCGTGACCGTGGTGAGATGGAGCACGACCAACAACAAGCTAACGAGGGAAACTCTGACGAAGATGTGGAGAAGATGATTGTGGCTGCTCATACTGACGTCCAGACTGGCGAGGGAGTGTTTGAGTCTCCCAATCCTCGGGTTGAAGCGAATAAATCCCTTAGAGTCGTCGGAATAAAGCAGGGCGATCCGGCCTTAGCAAACTACTCCATGGATGTCTCCTCGGAGAAGACCCATACGCAACAAAACACGCAGTTGGACATCGGTGGGGACGACTCTAGGGAAACGACGGAAGACCCAGCGACAGTCAATAAGTACGTAGAGGTCCTGCGGCGGGCGAGGTCTCCGGGGAGCTCTGCGGAGAAGATGGAGAGGTGAGGTTGGTGTGATTAGGTTTGGAGCTCGTTATTCTCGACGAGCAAACAACAGGCGGGATAAAAGATTGTTTCTAGCAGGGAACAACGTGGGGACGAGGACCGTGGAAACTGAGCAGAGAAGCACATCTGTAGGTGCGTTGGTCATGGCCTCTTAGAACCAGTTCCAAATTCTAGACAGGGCGGTAGCAGAACGTTTGGGTCTCATCCCACCAAGGAGGTCTACTGGTGATTCATGCCGCTAAAGATCTTGTCTTGGAACATTAGAGGCTTGGGGAGGTCGGAGTAGAGGTTGGTTGTGAAAAATCTAATGCTAGAAGCTGGGGCATACATTTTCCTTCTTCAAGAAACAAAGCTCGCCGCGGGGAGGGACGATGCCTCCAGGGATTTGGGAGGGCGAGACCGATTTGCTACGGTGCAGTTAGCGGCTAGGGGATGTGGGGAGGCTTGATGACAGGTTGAAAGAAAGACCTCTTCGACCTGGTGGAGGAATCCAAATTACAATTCAGTGTTTCGGTGCTTCTTAAGCGGCGCGACATTGGGGAAAGCATGCGGATCTCGAATGTTTACGGGCAGACTGGAGGCGAAGGTCAATCCCTGGCGGCGGAGCTAAGGGAGATTGGCGCGGTCGGCATGGGTGAAGTGTGGATCATTGGTGGGGATCTTAATAACTTGACCCCTTATCAATAGTCTACCTGTTCTCCTGTGCTTAAGCAAGCAACTTCTTAGGTCCCTATACCCCTCGTAACTGCAGCCTTTCTTAGTTGGTGATATTGGGTTATAGAACAAGAGTTTGTCCATTATATAGACTATATCAGAACCCTTGCTCCTGTTTAGCCTTTTCCGATCTTCCTCGATAAGCCGGGTTGGCACTAAAGGAGGCGGGGGAAGGAGGGGCGTCGGGGGGGGGGGGGGCTCCATTCAAAAGAATTGCAAAGATAGACAGGAGCAACGTCACCCTCCTACCGGAGGATCGACCTCAAGGGGGGAGGGCGAGATTCGGCGATTCGGGTGCAGAGGACTTTCGAAGGGCGGCTCACCCCACGGGGTTGTCGATCATTGATACTGCAGGTTGCAAATACACTTGGCGGAATGCGAGGTCCAGATCCAGGTTGGACCGATTCCTACTATCTCAGACGACCTCTGAGGTCTTCCCTCTCGCGCGGGCTTGGGCTCTCCCGCGGTCTCACTCGGATCACACTTCGATCCTGTGGTCTTCCGGTGAGGGCGGGGGTGGAAGGTTCTTTTTTCAGTTCGAGAGAAGTTGGCTACTTGAAGATGGCTCCAGAGAGATGGTTGAGGAGCAATGGAGGAGGAGCAGATCGGAGGGCTCCGCGGTCGCTAGACTGGCAGCTAAGTTGCGGGAGTTGAGGTCCTCTCTTTCTTCTTTTGGGAGAGACGCTAAGGTGAGAAGGAGGGCTAGAAGGTTGGAGGTGCAGGCACAAGTAAACAGATTGGACTCAGTGGATGATGAAAGGGACTCACTCACGACGAGGTCACAGAGAGACAAGGTCTTTTGTAGGAGCTATTCCTGGAAGATAAAAAGGAGGAGGTGGAGTGGTGCCAAAGGTCGCGGCAACGATGGCTAAGGGAGGGCGATGCCAACACGAGGTTCTTCCACTCCATGGCATCCGGTAGAAGGCGAAGAAATTTCATTCATGATGTGGAGGTTGGAGGGGTTCGCGTGTCTGGTGAGGCTGCGATTGGGGCCGCCATGAAGGAGCACTTCGTGGAGGTCACTCGGAAGAGGAGGAGGAGTGGCTGGGGGTGGTTAAGAAGAGGAGTTCGGTCTTTTTCTCAAGCTCAGGCGGAGGGCCTGGTATCACCTTTCTCGGAGGAGGAGGTTAAGCGGGCGGTGTGGAGCTTAAATGCGGACGGGGCCCCTGGGCCTGATGGATTCTCGGTATTCTTCTTCCGGGAATTCTGGGACATACTGAAGGATAATCTATTGGAGATGATTAACGAGTTCAGGGAGAGCAACAGAGGCTTTGATAGGATCAACAGGGCCTTGCTCTTCCTGTTGCCAAAGGACACACCCGCGAGCGTGGATGACTACATGCCCATTTCCCTCTTTAACGCGGCGTACTTGATCATGGCCAAGCTTTTGGCAAACCGGCTGAGGAGCATGTTGGGCTCCGTTGTCTTGGAGGGGCAGCCAGTGTTCATCCCTGGGAGGCAGATGGCGGATGGGCTTGTGATGGCATCTGGGATTTGCTTGGACGGGAAGAGGTCTGGGGCAATGGGTGCGCTTTGGAAAATCGACTATGCAAAGGCGTACAATAAGGTAGATTGGAGGTTTCTGTGGGCCTCCTTACGCAGGAGAGGCTTTCCCGAGTTATGGATGGAATGGATGAAGAGATGTGTCACTATGACATCTTATTCGGTTCTCGTCAATGGGAAGCCTGAAGGGGGATTCTTCCAGCCGCAGCGGGGGGTGAGGCAGGGGTGCCCGCTGGCCCCTATGTTGTTTGTTCTGGTGGCTGACGCTTTGGGCGTCTTGTCTAAGCATGCGGTCGAGGCAGGATGGTGCGGGGGCTTTAGAAGAGATGACATCTCTATCCCTATTCTCCAGTATGCAGACGACACTGTCCTATTCCTTGGAGGCACTCAAGATCAAATCAATAATGCGGTGCATTTAGTGGAGATTTTTGGCGATCTGGCTGGATTAGAGATAAATACGGGCAAGTCGGTGATGATAACATTTGGGATGAATGAGGCGGAATGCAGCGGGGTTGCGGCGGCTACGGAGTGCCGACTGGGGGATCTCCCCATTCACTACTTGGGGCTCCCTCTCGCCATGGGGAAACTCAAGAACTTAGACTGGGATGACATTATCCAGAGAATGGAACAAAGACTGGCGGGCTAGAAAGCATTTACTTTGTCAAAGGGCGGGAAGTTGGTTCTATTAATGCATGTTCTCTCCGCTATTTCAGTGTTCTTCTTTTCCACCAGACTATTACCGGCTGGAGTTAGAAAGAAAATCGAATCATTGATGAGGAAGTTCTTCTGGTCGGATGGAAATCAGCAGGGTCCTGGGATGCACCTGATCAGCTGGGAGGAGATGACTAGAGGCCATGAGGATGGGGGTATGGGAATCCGTGATGTGGGGAGCATAAACATGGCGCTTCTCTCGAAGCGGGTTCTCCGCATTTGGGGGCCGTCGACTTCGCTAGTGGCGAGATTGTTGAGGAGTATCTATCGGGTCACGAACCAGTTTTCAGTGGGAAGAACGCGGTTTGAGTCCCTGCTCTAGGCCGGGATTCATGAGGTCCTTCCTTGGCTCACGAATAGGGTTGTTCCAAAGATCGGCGATGGCAACCTATTTAGATTCTGGAAAGATATTTGGACTGGGGAGGGTAAGCTTGAGGACCGTTTCCCTCGTCTGTTTGCGCTTGTGCCTCTCAAGGAGGCAACCTTGGCACAGACGACGAAGTCGGGTTCGTGTTTGCCGGGGTTCATATCTGCTATGTCTGAACGGCGTATGGACGAGTTCCTGAGAATGGAAACGGAGCTTCCTCTGACGGATGCGCTGTGCACGGGCATAGATCACTTTGTTTGGACAGGTAACATGTTCATGGTCAAAAGAGCTTACGACGAATTCAATAGACGGGCGCAGGAGCAGGACCGAGAGCTGAGGGAAGACATTAAAAGTATATGGGCAACAAAGATCCCTAGCAGGGTTAAATTTTTCCTTTGGTGCTTAAGAAGGGGTCGCTTATTAGACAAGAGCCGCAGAGGGAGATTGATGGCTCAACCTGACACTCGCTGCGACAGATGCGACGAGGCAGAGGAGGACTCGGCCCATCTTTTCTTGGGCTGCCCTGTCTCGTCTAGCATCTGGAATGAGGTGGGGATCTCATGGATCTGCACGGACGATCTCCCCTCGTTCTGGGCCTCCGTCTGCCGGATGGGGGGTGGGTCCACGGAAGACTGCTCGAGGCCGTTTGCTGTGATGTGGGCCATTTGGCTCGGACGAAATGATGTGTTATTTAAGGGTCAGAGATGTTACTGGGAAAATGTAGTCACTCATTGAGTCATTGCACCGCACTATATAATTTCTAAATAACGCGGTGATGTAACTTTTATTTTTATTAATTTTAACCAGGCGGTGACCCCCACGACGAGGGTTCACCCACTCTTTCATAAAAAAAATGAAGGCGATTTTCAAAAAAAAATCCATGAGGTGAAAATTTGAATTACAGAGGTTATTAGCCATATATTATGAGTTTACTGTCTACTTTGATCTATGCATCTGGCATCCCTTGTTTAATAAATTCATCGAGTTCTCAGTCACTAGGTGGATCGTAGTCTTTAAACCTCAATCTTGACTAAATAAAATGACAAATTTTCTAAATTTACTTTTTAGTTGTTTGAAACGGATAGGACTCTGGTTCATACAATCTTTGTTCCAAATAATGCTTCAAAGAATAGTTGCCGTCGCTATGAGTTATCCTAATGATGTTATTTTATACTTAATGATGCTGTGCATACGTGCTAGTTAATGAATTAACCAAGTTAGCCCGAGCTTGCATTACACCCCATTCATGTCCAAACCATCCTAGGAGTCTAATTGATTGCTTTTGGTTTAGACTGGCTGAAATACCAGCTGCAAAGAAAGATGCAGCATCACTTTCTGCTAAAGTTGTTCAGTCACTGATGCAATTATTAAATGAGGATTCTTCAGACTCTTTTTGGGTCAGTATGCATTTCAACAGCATTTTGTATCTTTTTTCTTGTTCATATCCGTTACTGTTCCCATACTTATAATTTTCTGTATCATGCAAATGCTCATAAATAAGAAATGCTTTATCGCAAAAAGCTTGGCTTTCTATATTATTCTTCACCCTCAAGCAAAGTCCCCATAGAACATGGCTCACAAGCAAGTTAATTACCTCCTGTGAGGGTCTTAATGACTTTTTTGGAAGGTAATGGTTTCTACATGCACATCTAAAAATATCCAAGTTCGTGTCCATGCCAGAATAATCTCTTCTTTGTTCCTTTGTCCCTCTGTAAATTGAATTTGATTAATATCCGCAAGAAAGGAGAGGGTTTGAATTGCGCAACCAAAATACTAAAGGATATTTATGTGGAAACTCATATGGGTGAAAACCATGATTTAGGATTGGGTGCTAAGATTCCCCCTCCACATTTATATTGGAGTTAGTTATCCACTGTAACTTGCTACTTTCAACCTGGAGTAGCGAAATCTCTTGTACAACATGTACCTTCTTTGGACAATTTTCAAGGAAGACTTTTACCTCTCTCAAAGGAAGGAACCCACACCTTGGGTGCAGTGAATTGACACGTGTCAGAGTGCAGAATATAAATCGGAGCAAGCTTTGCACAATGAGGCACTTGAAAGCAGATGGTATTTGAGTTCTTGTGAATGCTTAAGAGCAAGATAATTGAGAATAGAAGTCTCTTTATTGATTATCAAGCAGAACTAATGATGGAATAAGAGGAATTCATCTTCCTTCTATAAGAAGGCATAAAGAGAGGGCTTTTATCCATCAAAGGGTGCACAAGACGGTGATGCACATTCTAACATTTATTATAACAGTAGGAAGTAAACAACTACGTAAAAAGCAAAACCAGTTAGCTTATTTTTTGTGTCAATACCTAGAGTAGTTGGCTGGGGTTTAAGGATACCCGATGGTTGTTCTTAGTGTTCATAAACTGCCAATAACTGCTTATTTGGATTAGTCGACTATGTGCCAGGGTTAGTCGACTGTGAGCAAGATAGTTGACTGGATCAAAGTGATAGTTGATTGAAAATGATTTTATACTTAACAATAAGGTTGTAAAAGTCGGTAATTGGTACTCGGTCGGGTGGGTCACTGACTAAGGATTAATCGGCAGTCGTCAGTCGGACAACAAATCGGATTTAGTCGGACTTTAATCGACGTTGAATTTTATGATTATTTTAAGTATATAACTCATTTTTGTATATGCTTACATTGATTTTGTACATTTTTATACTACCACAATAAAATAAATGAAGTAATTGAGTTTAAATAAAACATTAAGCATATTATAATTAGTTTGCTTATAAAAAAGCAAAACATTAAAAAAATATGGTATCTCCAAGCAAAAATTGGTCGATTAGTGTACCTAGTCAGAAATTCAGAATTAGTCGGTACTCGGCCACCCCACTGACTAGACTAGTCGATCCTACTAGTCGGGCCAATCGGGCGACTTTTACAACACTGCCTAACAACCAAAATAACAATGAGGTTTGACTTTTGTTGATGAGATCAGTCAGATGGCCACATGTATCCGTCGACTGGTTAGGAAATTTCGGTTAAGTTTTTGTTTTTAGTGGATTTTTTTATTTTTGGCACTTTTACCAGAATCTTATGAAAACGAAAACAAAAGATCTTCAAATCTTCTTCCAGCAATGATCAGACTTCATCTTCGTTAGTTGATTAATAAGGTTTGATGCTTTAAATAATGCACAATCTTCGGATTTGTCATCTAGAATGCTCGTCAGAATGCAACTTGGACACACAATCTAATCAATCCAGTGTTAGCTTGCTTGCAATCAAGGTTAGCAGAGCAGGAAACACACACACACAGTATTCATTATTAAAAATTAACTGCTTACAATGAGGCCCGACATGAGTTGGCATCACTATATGTGTTGAAGATCATGCTTTTTGAATGGAAATAGGAAAAATTCTATAACTTTTCTATTTTTTATATGATCATATCTTCTACCTCTTCCTTCCCCCTTTTGGCCACCCCCTTCTCCTTCCCTTCTCATCGTGCACTTTCTATAATAATTCCTTTATTTTCTTCTTCATCCCACCGCTCCTCTCTTTTGTCCCCTTATTCCTCTCCTTCCCTTCTTCCTCATCTCCGCACGTCTTCAGCCACTCTTCCTATCCCTTTTTCTCCCTCTCATTCTCTAGCGTTCCATACATCCTTTTAAAGTCTCATGGCCTTGCCTTTGTGGGCTGAGGATAACATGGTGGCAGCTACACGGACATCGAGTGGGGTTCCATCGAGCCCAGGTGACATACATTCTTGGGCGTGAAATGCGGTTGGGGGGGGGGGTGATGCGGGAGAGTGTGTGATGGTTTTTTTTGTTGGAAATATGTGTTGATGGGACATGGATATAATGGGTTTTTTCTTGGAGATTTATGTTGCATGCATGCGAAAACATTTTCTAAAATTCTGTTAGGGGATACACATAAAATGACTCATGATTTCTTGGGCCAGGACATAATTTCTAAGTTTTTTGTGATTTACATGGAAATTTGGAATGATTAATTAGACATGCATGTAGCATCGGGTTGAGGCATAAGTACTGCTGACCTGCATAATCAATGGATTTGGGAACCACAGGTTTTGAGGGGGGTGTATTTGTGGTGTAGGGATCTAAGTTAAGATAACTGATCAGTGAAGAGGGGAAGCCTTTTGATGTTCTAAAATATTTGAAGGGTCGAATTGGATTTTGTGTGTGTGCAGGTTTAGGGGGGTTGGGGTGTGTGGATGGCATGAGGAGGAGATGTGGGTAACGAGATGCAAGAACATGATTAAGCCACAAATAAATGGTTCCAGTATTCTCATCATTTGAGAAAGAACTTTTCAAATTATGATGTTATTTACATCGAAGTGAGGCATGAGTGACATTAAACTGCCAAAGTAGGTTTTTGGAAGCATGGGATGCTTTTTCTGTTGAGGGGTAGGATGTGAGCTGATCAACCAAATTTCTTTAAAAGGACCACATTGGGTTCTAATTTTTGTGGATGGAATGGAAAATGGAGGGGACGATTGTGATAGGCCCATGCGAACACGTTTTTATGCTTTCAATAACTGGAATATTTTTGAGAGGGCTGATTAATTATCCGGAGTTTTCAAAAATTCAGCTCAAAATTGACACGAGTATCAAAGTTCATCTTTTTGTGAATTACCAAATAAAGAAATTGGAAATCCTGTCATTTGAAATAGGGTTCAGGATAATAAACTTTACAATTGATATTTGCTGAGATTTCATTTAGTATCCCTCAAACTTATTTGCATAAAAGTTAAAACTTTAATAGCGACATTCTTTCTCCATGTTATCCTTGCAGATTTGGGCGGTTAATTTACTTTGCGGGCTTATAAATTTCTTCCCATCATCCGTTCATCGCCATACTGACAAGGTAATTCTGTTCAGCTGTTCTAAGAGATAGTGAAGAGAGACTAACATAAGTAGGCATCTTATGTTAATTCGTATCTTGAAATTATATTTTTCTTGAATTAGAAAGTGGAAAAATGCCTTTTTGCATTTTTATTTATATTCTTCTAGGATAAATGTGCTTTCAATATTTTTTTGGGTGCGAAGTAAGATTGAGTGTTTTTTTCTTTACATTTTTTGTTGCTAGGTTCTTTGGATAATGACTAAAGCAAGATTGATCACTTTTTAGGTTGAAGCTGTTATTGTTTCCAAGATAATGTCAGGGAAATCAAGTGAGGCCTTGTCCAAGGTAAAAGAGAACGGTGATTTCTAGCCGTCTCCTGCATCTTATATTTTTTCCTTCTCATTCACACGTCACACTTTTCCACCTCTCCATTCATTGTCTTATGGTATTTGAAACACGTCTATTTACACCAGAAACTTGCCAGCTGTTTAGCACTGCTTCCCAAAGCAAAGGGAGACGAAGCCAGTTGGTCTTTAATGGTAAAAAAGGTTCTGATAACTATAAACAAACACCTCGATGATGCTTTCCAAGGATTAGAAGAGGGTAAATATGATGGCATCATGTCTGTTCTGTTTAGTATGGTAGACATATCTAATCCTTCTTGGGTTTTGCAGGAAACGTTTCTTCAGATACGATGAAGCTGCTAATCCTGCCTGGAGATGATATTCTCCCTCCTTTGGGAGGACTTGTGGCTGACGAGCTCTCGAAGCATTCGGTTAACTGGCTTCAGAAATTATTGGTAGCCAGGTTGTCGACCTTGATGCAGTGCTGTGCTCTGATGGTTACTAATTCTTATCCTGTTCAGGTAGGTTGCACTTATTCCATGTCCTTTCTCATGGTTTTTTGGAAACTAACCTAGTCAATCATTCGGTGCTGCCTTGAAGGAATATTTATTATGACATGGTTCTCGTTGAAGGTGACATGCCTATTTGCAACAGGTGACCATTCCCATCCGAAGTATGCTTGAGCTTGTAAGAAGGGTTCTTTCAGTTGATGGCTCTTTGAGGGAGTCAATGCTACCTTCTATCACACCAACTCATCAGGAGAATCTCTGTTTAGTGCTTCCAATTTTGCATGTGTGTTGCTTAGATCTGCTCTTTGCAATCATCAAGGGGCTAAGAAGGTGAGAAAGAGAAGTCATCTGGCTTTCGACTATTTTTTTGGAATTAGTTTCTGCTACTTGTCCATATGCGTGCTTATATACACAAATACAATTATCGAGTAACCTTATTATAAAATTAAAATGGTTCAAATGTTCTCATCTCAACTCTAGACAGAAAGGTGGCCCGGATATTCTTATTTTACTTCTTAGTGTCCTAAATTACATGGTTCTCGTAGTTGTTGCTATACGTGGAGGCATGATTCTTGTTAACGGGAATGACAAACATCTGTAGGAGACCTGGAAAAGGTGTAGGACCTAATGATATTCCTATAGAAGTTTGGAGAGTTTTAGGTGAGGATTGATTTGGCTTACAAATTTATTCAATATTATTTGGCGAAGCAAGAAAATGCATGGAGGAAAAGTATCGTGGTGCTTCTTTATAAGAACAAAGGAGACATTCTTGTTCAAATTACAGAGGTATCAAGTTGATGGGCACTATGAAAATTTGAGAACGTGTGGTCGAAAGAAGCTTGTGACAAGTTTCCAAAATAAAAGAAAACCAATTCGAATTCATGCCATCTTGCTCAACTTGCTGAGGAGAACAATGGAGATTTATAGAGTTAAAAGGAAGAACCTCCATATGATTTATATTGATTTGGCGAAGGCTTATGATTCTGTCCTACGAGAGATGTTGTGGAGAGTTTTGGAGAAGAGACAAGTACATGTCTTATAATTAACCTCATCAAAGATATGCATGATAAGGCTTCATCTTGTGTAAGGATACAATCTAGGAAGAATGACTATTTTGACATCAACATTTGGTCTACATCAAGGTTCAACGTTGAGTCCATTCCTTTTTACCTTTATTATGGACGAGTTGATAAGTCATATTTAGGATGAGATACCTTGATGTATGTTATTCGTCGATGATAATGTGTTGATTGAGGAGACTATAGATGGAGTAAATGAGAATCTTGAGGTCTGGAGACATGCATTGGAGACTAAAGGATTTCGTATAAGTAGGTTAACAATGAATGTATGGAGTGCACTTTTGATGGAAGCAATAGTGAAGGAATTGAGGTGAAGATCGGTGATAATAACATTCAGAAGAGAGATTCTTTTAGATACTTGGGATCTATTTTGCAACATGATGGGAAAATTGATGGAGATGCTACTAATAGAATAAATGTATTTCAATATTCAGGAAAGCGACTGAGTAAACTGCATACTCGGCCGCATACTCATACTCGGTAGCTTTGCTGCTCCGAATATCATGAAGCGACCATGTATGCTGGTTGACTCGAATACTTGGCCGAGTATACACCCCGTTTTTCTAATAATTTTTTTATTTATCCTAAACCCAAATAACCCCATCCGCATAATAATATAAAACCACATACTTCCGCATAAAACCACATACTCTCCGCATATTCCCGACTAAGGATAATTACCATAATATTAAATTTATTTATATTTTTAATAATAAAAATACCAAACCGTATAAAATTGCATACTCTGCGCATACTCTTCTGCATACCGCATACTCTCTATGCAGTGACCCCTCCAACTAAATACCACATAGCACCTTCCTGAACATTGTGTAGCTTGTCTAAAGTGAAGATGAGCCTCCATCATTCTCTGTGATTAGAAAATTCTTTTGAAAATCAAAGGAAGGTTTTACAAAACAGTCGCGAGACTTGCTATGCTTTATTGATATGAATGTTGGCCTGTGAACCATAGACATGTGCAGAGAATGGCAATAGCAAAAATGAAATGCTAAGGTGGATGTGTGGACACATATGTAAAGATCGGATTCAGAATGATGCAATCAGGATAAAAGTTGGTACAACTTCAATCGGGGATAAGATGCAAGAAAATTGCTTAAGGTAGTTTGATCATTTGCAAAGGAGGTCAACTGATGCATCAGTGAGGAGATGTGAGTTTTGGGATGTTGAGCCGGCTAAGAGAGGGCGAGGAAGGCCCAAGAAGTGTTGGAATGAAATATACGAAGGGATTGTAGTTTTTTAGATCTAAGCCAAAGAATGACCTAAGATAGATCTAAATGGAGGCAAATAATCCATGTAGCTGACCCTACTTAATGTGGAAAAAGTCTTTGTTGTTGTATATTATGTAGATAAGATCTTTTTAGTAATGAAGCATGCTGCCATCTATACAGTTCAGACTTAAAGTGGGGAACTGCTTGGCTGCATTTTTATGTTTTAGTAGATGAAACCTTTGTAGAGGTTTTATGTGCTGTAAAATCCACTATTGTTGAAGAGAAGGATGGTTTTCTCATCGGCAGTTGGACCTCGGGTGCCACATCCAGTGGTTTAGTCCCACATCTACTATTTGTGGTACTTGAAGATTCAGTGAGGGCTATATAGGAAGCCCCACACCACTTGTATCAGATGAGAGAAACTTCAATAGAAGAATCAACTCCTTGAGGCATTCTTTCGTGGTTTCATTCCGCTCCTTACGGAGTATGGTTCCACGTAAAAATCGTGGTGTTCTACTGTTCTTCACTGTTCTTATTCTTTATCTCTGATATTACGCTTCCGCATTCTCGTTTTCTAACATGGTATCAGAGCGGGTTCGATTCTTGAGTATTTATTTTTATTCGTATTTGTTCAGGAATCGATTAATGGAGCAGATTCGATTCTTGGTTGTTCTTGAAAATTTATTCTTTGAAGATTATTATTCTGTATTGTTCAAGTTCGTAAGCAAGTTCAAGATTTATTTCCAGAAACATGGTTTCTTGAAACCCTATTTTTCGTCGTCGACGCCAACCAGTTCTTGGGTTTTCTGAAACCCTAAATTGTGCATGTTCGGAGCGAATCACATCGTCATCGATTTCTAACATGATCATCAAGAGCAGATCAGGAGGCTTATTCTCCATGTTGTGTGGTCCTCACGCATAATTCATATCAGCAAGAAGTTGTGCGTAAGGTTCAATCAATGAAAAGATACATCGTCTTGCAACGACGAATGACTCCACCCCACAACCTCTCCGATTGCGCAGTGGTGCTCCGCTTCAACTTCCAGCCCATCGATCCATCAACATGCGATGCGATGCATTTGCTGGAGACGATGCATCTTCTCCTCGCCCTCAAGCCCAACAGTTCATCGTCCCCAAGCCTAGTAGTAGGTGATGCATCCTCTCCTCGAGACGTACACATCCTCCAGGACGCAGCCCGCAGGCAGTACGAGACTGCGCCACCTCCTTCCTCCATCTTTTGCGAGAAAGCCCCTCCAGGCTGTGGTCCCAGGCTCCTGACATCGCCCTCCCAACCGATCTCTCCAAGCTGCGTAGGCATCTCCGCGCTCCTTCCTCGTGAGCAACTCCTAGCGGTGATGGGTTTCCTAGGGGGAAACCATAGGGCTCGAAGGAAGGGATGCATGCTCCCTTGAAATCTCGGGCACAATAGGGGTTCTTAAATTGAAAGAAAAGAAGGTGGGCTGCAATGTTTTGGCCCATCGGATCATGTTTCAAAAATATAAAAAAAGAGAGAAGAGGGATACACATATGCCCTTTTGGGTCGAGAGAGAGAAATGGGAGGTCGTATTTCAAAAAAGGGGGCGCGTACAAAAAAATGTATGCAAAAGAAAAAAGGATCGTACAAAAAACGTATGAGAAAAAAATATTTTCACGAGAAGAAAAGGTGGAAAAAATTGAGATCGACTTACGTGGATTTTTGTTTCCCCCCATCTTTTTATGTCTTTTCCCAATTTTGCCGATGTCATTGTTTTCCGATAAGTATGGGAGAAAAGGGGGGTATTGTGTAGAGTTCTTCGGCTCAGTTTCGGATTCAGATTCTTATGGCCAGATTTCAGACTTTACAGATTTTCAGATTCAGATTCGACGTTCACATTGGTTCTGAGTCTACAATTTTATGTGCACATGTATGTGATCATTATTTGTGTGGTCCCCATCTTTGTTTTTGATATCAGAGTTTTCATGTGATCCATAGGGACTCCAGAGTAGAGATCCCATTCTCTATGCCATTGTGGGCTAGGGTTTTCATGCGGTTTCATAGGAACTCCAGAGTAGAGATCCCATTCTCTGAGCCAGTATGGGAGAGACCTAGTTCTCCAACGAGGAGACATTCAAACTCCATTCTCCAACGACCGTGGACTCCGACGAGGATGTTCGACAACCTTTTTAGTTCGACCCTTCAGAGATGTAGCAACTGTCCACATGATGCACAATCTTCTACATGTACAGGCCAGGATACTCCGACGAGGAGACTAATTTCAGTTTTAGTGACTCCGATGGCACACTACAGAGCACATGTTCTCCGACGAGGAGACCCAGTTCGACTCACACTCCTGCCTTTTTGTTCCTCCTCACCTGCACGGCATGAGAAGCAACATCCTTGACAACAACCGACAATTGTGTATGTATTGAGTTGATATTGTCCGTAGAGTCTTGTATTGTGAGTCTGAGTGATTTCTTTTTGTGTCCAAGCTGAGCATTGCATGCTCCAGCTTGAGGAGTGTTGGAGTATGTGTATCACTTATGTAGATGGGTAATTTGCTCGCTCCAGGGTCCAATTACCACATCCAATGGTTTAGTCCCACATCTATTATTTGTGGAACTTGGAGACTTAGTGTGAGCTATATAAGAAGCCTTACACCACCTGTATCAGATGAGAGAAACTTCAATAGAAGAATCAATCCTTTGAGGTGTTCTCCCGTGGTTTCATCTCGCTCCTTACAGAGTATAATTCCAGTAAAAATCACGGTGTTCTTCATTGCTCTTATTCTTTATTTCTGATATTATGCTTCCGCATTCTCGTTTTCTAACATAGATCAAGTGGGAGAATGTTGAAATTAATCTCGTACGTTGTCCATATAAAATATTGATGAGATAATAGATGTGAGTTTTACCGAATCAATGAATAAACGTAACTGAATTATTTTGACCCATGTTGATGGCTAGTCAGTTATCAAGTCGGTTACAGAAGGGTTGGTTATCATGTTGAACCCTCCAACTCTACCCTATAAAAGAGACAACGACTCATTATACAGACCACCAAATTAGAAATTAGAGAGCCACTATCTAGTCTCTCCACCATCTGAGAGAGTCTTTACGTTTGGGGTTAAGTGAAGGAGAACTAGATGTATATCCCTCGCCTTTTTGCTCTCGCGGAGGATCCGAACGTGAGTGTGGTCTCGTGCTGGGTCGATGGGAATTGGATGCCGCTTTTTCGCTCAAATTTCTCGGATCAACGATTGGAGGAGTTCATGAGGCTACTGGACGTGCTGAGGGACATGCCGGGCCCCTCGTCGGGGCGAGATCATTGGGTTTGGCGCGACAAGGATTTCACGGTCCGTAAGGCATACTTTGCTATCTCAAGACCACCGCCCTCCCTCTCGACGGCTTTGACGAGAGACTGTACATTCCTTTGGGGACTGGGCCTTCCTGAGAGAATCGGGTTCTTTTTATGACTGTTCAGGAGGAAGAGGCTGATGACGCGGGACAGATGTGCTAGGCTTCTGGGGATTATCTTGGACAGATGCCTTATTTGTGATACGGAGATTGAGACAACTGAGCACTTTTTCTTCTTCTGTCAAGGTGGCGCCACTTTGGGAGGACCCGTCCCTGTGTTGGATCAGCACTTCGGACGTGGGGGCATTTTGTGGCGATCTGGTGGTGGCAGGACGACGGGAAAGGAGGGATCTGTTGTGGTCGCTGGCTACGATTTGGGCAGCCTGGCTTGCCAGGAATGCTCTTCTGTTCACGAGTCAGAGATTTTATTTGGAAAGTGTAAAATTACAGGTGTCGGGCTTGTTAAGCTCTTGGAGCGCATAACGCGTTTGCTTGTACTTCCCTCTTCCTCTCATTCCTTTAATAAATTCCAGGGGTGAACGCTATTGAGTGTCTCCCCCTTTCTTGGCTTCAAAAAAAAAAGATCACCATCGTCTCTCCATCTTCATCATCTCTGTCACGAGATTTTCTGATTTGCGATGGAAGGAAGTAACCAGTGGAATCATTATCATCTATCAATATCAATTTATTTCCATTATACCGTGCTTAAATTTTCCTACGGAATTGATATGATAACTTTTGGAACGGAATTCACATTCGAGGAAATATTTGACCTCTTTTACTCTGGGTATGTTTGAGTATTGCATGTTATATTAGCAACTTCATTTACCGGGGCTTTACTTAAATAATTGTTTAAACTCGAAATGTTACTGATAACTTTGTATTTGCGAAACGGATTTTTACTCGGCAGAGCCTATAATTTTGTAAATTACCTCTACGACCTTTGAAACATCGTAATTACTCCCTCACCCCCGTAAACTTGCTCCGTCTTATCCTGCGAACCTTACCGTTAAATTGACACATGTAGAGTTAACTTCCTTGAGTTAAAAGCTTGTTAATCTAACCAATCCATGACGATCGAAGGAGATTGGGCGGGGTCGAGGGAGGCTGCTTGTACTGAAGAAGAGCAGGAGCTTGAAGCGGTAGGGCGGGGGGGCTTCGATTCAGCCGGGGGAAAAGGGGGGCTTCGATTGGCAGGGGAGCCGCGGGGGAGGGGGGGCTTTGCTGGGGAGGCGGAGGGGGGGGGGGGGTTATTTGCAGAGGTGACGGGCCGAGGGAAAAGGAGGGGCTTCGATTGGCAGGGGAGTCGGTGGTGGGACGTGGGGGGGGGGGGGGGGGGCTTTGCAGGGGAGGGCAGTGGGACGGGGGAACGCGTGGGGGGGGGGGGGTGGGGCTTTGCAGGGGAGGCAGCTGGAGGGGGGTTCTTTGCAGTGGCGGCGGGCCGAGGGGAAAGGAGGAGGTTCGATTGGCAGGGGAGCCAGTGGGGGGACGCGAGGGGGGGACTTTGCAGGGGAGGTGGCCGCGGGAGGAGAGGCTTCGAGCAGGGGGAGGTGGTGGGTGCGGGCTTCGAGCAGCAGGGCGTGGGAAGGGCTCCGACCGGCGGCTTCGAGCAGGAGTGTGGTGAGCGAGGGAGGGGCTTCGAGCGGGAGTGTGGTGAGCGGGGTAGGGGGCTTCGAGCAGCGGCAGGGGGGTCGAGCAAGGGAGGCCGGCCGACGGACCGAGGGAGGGGGCACCATGTTCAACTGGAGGTGGAGGGAATGCTAGCTGGAGGTGGGAGAGGGAGTGGCACTTGTAGTAAATTTGATAAATAAAATGGGTATAATATAAAAGAAGATAACATAATCCGGTTAGTTCTAACGGTTAAATGGATGGAGGTTAACCACAGGATCTGTAGGGTAAAGGTTAACAAGTTTACGGGGGTGAGGGAGGAATTACGATGTTTCAAAGGTCGTATAGGTAATTGACAAAGATTATAGGATCTGCCGGGTAAAAATCCCTTTGCGAAAATACTCCTGCTGCTTCTCCGTTTTACCAAAATACACTTTGTATTACAGAAGTACTTTACATGTATCTTTTTTACAAGAACACTGCTAATGTCGAACTAAAGGAAGTGTGTTTTTTTGTATAATAGAGAAATTTACTTGAGTATTTTGCAAGTATGAACTTTGCCGAGGTATCTATGTAATATTGCAAGTTTACGGAGGGTATTATATGTAAAAGCGGATTTTTTGTCACAGCTAATTGGATTGTTTAGTTGTTTTAGTTTTTGTTAGAAATAAAGCGTACTAGTTAAAGTTGCAAAAAATACATTACATCGTGGATAGCAGATTTCTGATTTTCTTCCAGAGGCCTTTTACTTGTAAGGGTAACACTTCAAAAATATTCATTCTAATTACATGCGCTGTTTCTTGCAGTCAGCTACTGCCGCATGGTGCTAGCATTGCTCAAACCTTGATAGACTTTTTTGGTAAAGCGTCGATGCCTTCTGTCAGGATAAAGATATATCAAGTTGCACAACTGATGATTTCCCGGGGTGCTGGTATATACCTCTTAAGATTCATAGTTCCTTTTTTTGTCTAAAGCTACTTTTTCATATACCATCCTTCTTTCCTTCAAAATAAAAAAATGATTGCGTCGTCTCCTTATCTGTAGAATATACGTCCATTCCTTTAATATATTTCCTATTTTTTTTGCTTGCTTTCTATATGGCGTTGCAACGTAATATTTAAACTTTCTCTTTCAGGGATGGCCCTTTATCTATCTCAGGTAGTAATTAATAATGCTTTTTTTGATCTTAATTCCTCTGGTCACGGGATCTGTGCAACTGATGGAAACAGTATGAAAGTTGAATCTGAGCTTTCATTTCAAAATGCACCAAGGAAAAGGAAACACGATAGTGAAACTCCAAACAAAAGCCAAAATAACAATAGTGTTGAAGTGCATCCATGCCGCAAAAAAGCTATTGGTCCGATTTCTTTGCAGATAGCAGCTCTTGGTGCACTTGAAGCCCTTTTAACTGTGGTAAGTTCATGTCCCTATTTCCACAAGCTGTTGCTGTAAATTTGATGATCGTCTGTCGACCTAGTTATATAAACTTGGGCAACTATTTGGTAATTCTCTCGTGTAGTTACCATGATGCTCTTATCCGTGATGTTACCCTGGAAGAAGTTAAGGATGCTGTGTGGGATTTGAACGCTTATGCGGCGCCTGGTCCGGATGGTTTCCCGATCTCTTTTTACAGGGACTTTTGGGATCTCGTTGGTCAGGAGGTGCTTGAGGTGGTGTTGGAGTTTTGCCAGGGGAATAGGGGCTTTGACCGTATCAACCGGATGCTCGTCGTTTTATTCCCCAAGTGTTCTGCACCGTCCTCCATCGGGGATTTTCGCCCCATTGCCATCTCTAACACCATCTATTTAATCACGGCAAAGGTCCTTGCGGCGAGATTAGCTGGCATTCTCGGGAACTTGATTTCACCGGCTCAATCTGCCTTCGTTCTTGGCTGCCAGATCTCTGATTGCACCACTCTTGCCTCTAAGATAGTTGTGGATTGGCGGAGGCGGGGCACGAGCGGTGTCCTTTGGAAGGTTGATTTTGCTAAGGCGTATGATAGCCTTGATTGGAGTTTTTTGTGGTCGGTTTTGCGGCGATTGGGCTTCCCGGACATATGGAGTTCTTGGATGAGGCGCTGTGTCACCACGACGTCTCTTTTGATCATGATCAACGGAAGGCCGGAGGGGGGTTGGATCCAGCCTCGTAGAGGGGTGCAACAGGGGTGCCCGCTCGCGCCAATACTTTTCATCCTTGCAGCCGATGTGCTGGCTGATATGGTGTCGGGTGTGATCAGCCATGGGCTCTCTGGTGGATACTTAAGGGAGGGGCTTCAGGTTCCGCTCATCCAATATGCGGACGACACCCTTTTCCTCATTGAAGGGGGTATCGAGGAGGCCACTGGTATGGCTACGACGCTGGAGATCTTCTCGGAGCTGTCTGGACTGTGCAAAAATGACAACAAATCGTCTTTCATCCCGTTCGGGCTTGCGGAGCAGGCTGTTGATGGGCTGGACGTGGCGTTGGCGTCTGTTCGCGTCTCTTTGCCTCTTGAGTACCTCGACATGCCTCTGGCTCTGGGGAGGACGAGGCTCCGTGACTGGCTGAGGGTGGTGGAGAAAGTGGAGATGAGATTGGCGGGGTGGAGAGCTGCTATCCTGTCGAGGGGGGGTAGATTGGTTCTACTCAAGGCTGTTTTATCTTCCATACCAACTTATTTTATTGCTAATCGCAAGATCCCGAAGGGGATTCGTGAGAGGTTGGAGAAGAGGATGCGCACGTTTTTGTGGGGGAATAATTCAAATGGTTGTGGGGGGATCCATCTTGTGGGATGAGAGGATGTCACGCGTGGCAAGGATATGGGGGGTCTGGGGGTGAAATCGATTGAGCAGATGAATGAAGCGTTTCTGCTTAAATGGGCAAGTAGGGTCTGGGGTCCGGGGGAAGATCTTGTATGCATTGTGGTTCGCAACATTTATGGAGTGAAGGGCGCGCCTCATCCGCAACTTACTAATCTGGCAACCATGACGCCTTTTTGGAGGGGAGTGGTGAAGGCTTTCGTGAAAAATCTAGCTCTCTTCAGACCAGTTATTGGGAGGGGGGACACCTTCTTGTTTTGGGTGGATAGTTGGACCAGGGCGGGGGCTATATGCTCTCGTTTCCCCCGGTTATATGCCTTGGCGGACAATAAGCTGTGCTCGGTGTTGGAGTGTTGGGTGGATGGGACTTGGTGGCCTACTTTCTCCGCAAACTTCTCGGATCAGAGACTTGATGAATTTTTGGAAGTTTGGAACTGCTTGACGCCATGAGGGAGGTGGGGGCTCCCAGTGGGGGAAGATATCATTGGTGCTGGAAGGATGGCTCGTTCTCGGTCAGGGGGGCTTACAGGGCCATCTCCAGGCCGCCACCGGCAAACTCGGAACTGCTGAGCAGGGATTGTGCATCTATTTGGGCCACTAACCCTCCTGAGAGAATTGAGATCTTCTTGTGGCTTATTCGGAGGAAGAGGTTGATGACGCGTGATCGGTGCGTCAGACTCCTGGGCTTCGTTGCGAACAGATGCTTGCTTTGTGATAGCGCGATTGAAACTGTAGAACATTTATTCTTTTCTTGTCCCGTGGTATCACAATTTGGCATGAGGCTGATGTTGCTTGGTGCTGCTTCGATGACTTTCAGGCCTTCTGGAATTCAATTTACGCAAATAGAGCCAGACCAAGGAGGGAGCGGCTGTATCCCATGGCTATTCTCTGGGCGATCTGGCGTGGTAGGAATGACCTGCTGTTCTCGGGACAAAGGTTTTATAAGGAGAACGTGGGGTTTTTTGCAAAGAGGCTAGTAGATGATTGGGTGTTGTAATGTTCTCTGTGGTGCGTTTTTTTGGGTGTTGTAGTTCTATCCTTTTATAGCTTTCCTTTTGGTTAATGAATAAATTTTGATGGGGCGGACACCATCGAGTGTTTCCCCCTGCCTTGCAGACTTTCAAAAAAAATTCTCTCGTGTAGTTTTCCGTAATTGCAAGTGCACACATCTTATGGCAATGGTGAATCAGTACGACATCATCTGTCTATATCTTTTCTATGTCTGCATCTCTAATCCTCACATAAATTTTCAATATAGCTGTATTCAATTTTTTATATTTTAGCATCAGTACACGGTATAATATTTTCGTCCTTGGGAGATAACTATATGAAAACAAAGAATTTCCAGGTCACCGTCGCATAAAGATGAACTTATGCTAGTGAATACTTTGTTTTTTGACACAGAAGAGTCGGTGTGCGTGAAACTATTTTTGCTTAGATTCATTTTTTTGGCCTGTATGCTGCAACATTGTAATATATGAGACGGAGTAGTGCTAGATAAATGACATTGTATCACCTTTCACTCGCACTAGTGGCTTGAAGTTACTGTTCTTCGAGACTGTTATCAGGGATGATGTGGTTGGCTTGATTTCTATTTATTTATAATGTCACGGCTTTAGATAATGCATATTGCAGTTCATTTGATGTGCTTGGATTGGTCAGGGTGGTTCTTTGAAATCAGAATCTTGGCGTTCAGATGTGGACCTACTTCTTATCGGTGTGGCAAGAAATGCTTGTGATGCAGCACAAGGTAGAAATTTCTCTCCATTTGATGAGTTAACTGTGACTCGAGCAGATTTTCCGTTGGCTGCCCTTCGCACTCTTCTGGCCTCTCTTCTCTCTCCTGCGCATGTTCGGCCTCCACATCTATCTCTAGGCCTAGAAGTATTCTTTAGAGGTAAGAACTTCTTTTAGAGAGGATGCCTTTGATCATAGATTTTCCATGCATGTTTTTTTAATCTCACTGGGCGTCAAGAACCTTTGTCACATCATTTTTCCTAATTGTTGCCTGTTAGCTTATTTAAGAGTCAGCTGTATCATACTTAAATTCATTACTTTGATTTCTTAAAAAATGTTCACTACTTTCATTCCACTTTATGTATTATGGAAATATGATAATAATTTAAGTTATTTAACAGATTGAATTTTTCTTTGGTCATCACACTCTATGTAAACGATCGAATCATCTGTCTCGGATTAGTGATTTCTCGAGTATATGATTAAAACACCTTTTAATTAGTTTGAAATCTCTTTCTTTTAACTGCCCTGAAGGATGACAACCATACTGTTATTTTGTGTCATTTACCATTTTCCACCTGCATTAAGTGTCGGAAAAGACCTCCTTTAGCTTTGGTTTACTATACATCTGTGCGGAAGTCAGTATCTGCTGGTGACCAACTATAAACAGAGAACTTTCAAGGAAAAATGTCTTTTTTTTTCTGTGGTTCTTTTTCCTTCTCGTTGGATCTTGAATATGTTAAGTTTTCTGGCAATATAGGAAAACAAGGAACTAATTCAAATATTGCTGCATTCTGTGCCCATGCTCTGCTTTCTTTGGAGGTTCTTATCCATCCCAGGGCACTTCCATTGTCTCGTTCGTCGGATGACAATTCCTATCATGACGCCATTGGCAAGAACCGCTTTAAGGACACCATATTTCATAAATTTCCGGGAGTCACAGTTACTCCTTTATCAACGCTTCACGAGAATAAAACCAATGAAATGCACATCAATGATGACGATTTATACGACATCGAGCATGAAAGCAGAGAAGATAATGAGGTGACTATTGCAACTGAAGACAAAATTGGGAATATTATCGAGGCACCAAGTAGAGCTTCATCAGGTCGAGATCATCAAGGAGAACCTTTGGTAGCTATCCATTCTGATTTTATCGACGAGACGAGACAGTTGACTTGTGATCTGCTGAATGATGTAGAAATGACCTCGGGGAGATTAGATGAATTTTCCATCAAAGAAAAGAAAGGCGAGATCTCCGAGCAAGACAACAATGTCAGTATTCTGGGTTCCATGGACGCGGTGAGGTCAAGTGAAGTTGCTATTTCAGTTTCGTCTGATTCTTTTGCAGCAATACCACGTGAAGTAGCTCATATCCCTGCCCATTCCTTTCCGCTGGAAAGCCCAACTGAACCATTGAAGCAGACATCAATACTTCCGAAAGCGCCACCAAGTTATGACTCAGATGGATCTTCTTCTCTGGGCTCCATTCCTGCTATTGTAGACATTGAACCTGATTCGGAGTCTGGATAATATTCGTCCTATCTACTTATCAAGTTACGATCATATAAATTCATAATAGCAAAAGCAAGAATCTTGTAGGTTGACAATTCAGAGTTGGGTTACACCTTGGCGGGTAGAGCTATTTGGAGAGTACTGGAATCAGCTCATGTAATGAATAGACATTGTTATATAGAGCTGCTGGTCTTGATTTAGGTTGGCAGCCAGCAATTTTGTAACAGATTTAATATTTTTGGTAACGGTATCTTGATTTTTGAAAATGGTTATGTCGAAGTTTTGGACAATGTAATCTATTTTTTGATTAGGAGAATGCTAATGTGATAGAAGCATGCTTTTACTAGGGTTCAGTGGGATCTGTTTTGTGTTGTAATATATATATATATATATATATTGATTTCTTTGTTCCTTCATCCGATTCTTAAATTTGGCAAGAGAATATTTGTTTGAGAGATTCTGGATTCATGGATAAAAACTGATATTGAAAATTTGGGATCAGTTGATTGTGTTTGGTACTTGTGCTGGTTAGGTTGACACTCGGCCACTGTCGGCTGTCTTGTTAATGTCACTGCTAACAGGGTTTCATTCAACTATTTTACTCAAAGAAACTTGATTTGATTGCTGGTTTTTTTTGGAGTAAAAGAAGATTTGTTAATTTGTTTGTTTTTTTTTCACAGGGAATGTTGTGGTGGCACTATAGCTGGGCGATAAGAAACAATCTAACTTGTTATAAACTTAACCATACAAATAACAAAAAAAATTTCATTATAGATACCGAGAATTAATCAAGATTAAACAGTGGTTAAAAGGAACTAATCAACTCAGGATTAAAACATTGAAACAGGGAGCTGTAAGTACACGGTAGAGTCATCTTATTCATCCAAATGTAAATAGCTCGCGTAGATTGCTTCTGCACTTCTTGTTGTCGCTCATCCTAAAATTAATAACAATTTCGTGAACATTCTTTGAATAAATATGGAAATAATAATTTTGAAGCCATTCAAACGTGTTTAAAGTTCGTCAATGGAGTCGGTAGTAAAAAAATATGTATAGGTTTGATCCACATATACGTCATGCATTGCATGCAATGAGGTTAGAACATGATAATGTATCAGTTATGAAAATCATCCACTTTCACATACCAATTTAACAAAATAAGGTAGGATAGTTCAAAATTTCCAACAGTTTTTAAATTTTTGACTCCTAATATTATAACATAATAACAAGGCATGAAAGGAATATCAGTTTTCATAACAATGATGTTCTCGTGGTAATATGCCACAAATATTAAACAATATGCATGCATATGTACGTAGATACGTGGGTAGATACATATTATACGCATGGATGCATGAATGCATCCATGCATGTAATATGTATCTAAATACGTATCTACGTACATATGCATGCATACATACATACATACATATATATATATATGCATGTAAATGTACTAAGTCTTTTCCCACTATAAGTAGGGTCGGCTACATGGATTCTTGCTCAAATCCATGTTGAAAGATTCGACTATTTTTTACGCTGGCCGTCGACTACCTAACGCAACCCATGTAACAGTGGGATTTGAACCTTGATCTTTTGTGTGGTAGACACAGTGTACAAATATATATGCATGTATTTCATATATATATATATATGCATTTATGTACTTTTATTATCGAGCAAATTCAAATTGATTCATTTGATTCACTTGAAAATTGAATCTACGAGTCAAATTCATATTTGGTTTGATTTATTTTGAATCAAACTCTTATTGATTTTTTATCAAGAGAATCTTTAGTCGAATTAGAATTATTTGATGTATTAGCACCTCCCACCTTTGTAGGGCATGTAAGGGAAATTTTGCAGAAGAGCCCTTGTAGGATTTTGATATTACATTTTGGTCATGCTATGGGGTTGGACCAAAGTGCTAAAAATATTTCTGATATTTGCATTTAAGCCCTAACACGGTTATTTGAGAACTTTAGGTTCATTTCCTTTATATTTTAGTCTAAATTCTTGCAAAATCACAGAAATTCTGTTTCTTAACCTTTTTGAGTGATTAAAATTGTAATGGGCTTGTATTATATAGTCCCAACTTTTTTGACTTGAGTTTATATTTTGATGAACTGCTACTATTTATTGTATTTTTTTTGAAAATTCAAGTTTTTCATTCGATGCTCATTTTTGTATCATAGGTTAAATATCTGGCTGGGAAAAACCATGCTAGGATACCATCACTATATGCATCAAACTCTCTCTCCTTTTGCAAAATTCAACTGTGATTGTGCTTTAAAAACACCTTTATGTTTTAACCTTTTTATTTTTATTAAGGTCACAATGTAATATCTTGCAAAATTCCTATGGCCACATTATTCAAATACATTTATTCTCTCACTCAAATTTTAGTTTACAAAATTATTATAATTTTCTATTTATTAAAAATAAAAAATAGTTTCAATAAAAACTATTTTATTTATATAGATGTTCAAAACTCTGAAAATTTCGGAATTTTGTGACTCTTGTAGACACATAAACCCTCCAAAAAGAATTGCGAAATTTCTTGTATGTTTCTCAAAAACTAAAACGCACTGAAAACCTCCCCTAGTTTCTACATAAATTCAGAAAGCTCAAAATGACATAAACTAATGCCGATTTTGTGTCTCAATATTTTGAAATATTAAAATACCATTAAGTATTTTTAGGGTTGTTCTCCATTTTATACCGTGAAATATTTTTGGGTCCATTTTCCTTTTTTCCCTCTAGTTTTATATCCACTAGTTTTTTAAAGTTTAGTTTCGTTTCTTTTCTATTTTATAAAATGCCTTAAAAATCTAAAAATATTAAAAATACTTAAAAAGTTTTTTTTCAAAATTAAAAAACCCAAAATATTTTCCACTTATTTTCTACCTATATATACCTATTTTTTCTCAATTAAAAACCTTAATGAAACATAAAATGCTTTATAAAAATTACAAAACCTTTTATAAAATTAATCAAAAAATCTCAAAATAGAAAAAGAAATATAAAGTATAAATTAAAAACAAATCATAACACAAAATTAAAATCACCCAAAAACTTGAAATATTTCAAAAAGGCACAAAATATCTCAATAGATCATGTATTGCGCGCACACGTACTCATGATCCCTTAGTCACTACGTTTACACCCATCAAGGTATCTAACTATCCAATTTGCCTTCTTGAGTTCGAACTTGGAGATTGTCCAAATAAATCTACATTATCTATTCTTCCTATCTTATTGTTTGGATACAGTTTTCCCTCGTACTACACCAATCGATAAGGACACATATTCCTATCAATTGGCGAAAGCCGCATCGAAAATGACATCGTTGTTGAAGAGGCACAACTATCTTGGGTGGATTAGTTACAACTATTAGGAGGATTTTATTGCTTTACTTGTTTATCCTAGTTTTTTTTCATTCTTTACATATACTTTTTTATTGCTTTTGGACTGACTAATGTAGGGAGCTAGCTTCTTGACATGTACCCTTGAGTGCATAGCAAGTTGAGAAGCCAACATGTCATACCGATCTTTAGGTGGATCGTGAGAGGAGCAGAGAAAAGATGTAAATGAGCTTTATAGTATCATTAATTCCTTTCCAATACTTGTAGAAATTATAGTAACTTAGAACTATTATTGTAATTGGCATGTAATAACTAGTTATTTCGACCCACTTCTGAGTAGGTCGGGACTTCATTGTCTTTTTTCCCCAAATTTTCATTGTTTATTTATTTCATTAGTTTTTCTAGTTTTGAGTTTTCCATCTCGTTTTTCTTTATTCTATGTGTTAAAGCCCCTATGTATTTAGTTCTTTTGCTTGTGCCATTATATACATTGATGCAAACACTTAATATCACTTCATGTTCCTATAGAAATCGATCAAAATTAGTCTAATAGAAGTTTATGCTTAGGATGATTATTGCTTGCATATAGCTTAGGTTTTAGATTCTGCCTTGCATCCATATGGAGAGTGCTAAGACACGTTGCAAGTATCTCAAAACCTTACATCGATCATCGCTTTTCGATTGTATCCATTATCGTCTCTCCCTTAGTTTTGCTTCTCTAGAAAATTAGAGAGTCAGTGAAATCACTAAGTTGTTTGAAAAGATAAAAAAAGTGAAACCAAAAATCATAAAAAAGAGAATGCTAAAAACACATCGACCCAAGTAAAAACCATAATATGGGTACCATTGTATTGGGCTTTTGTACCCTCATTGTAGGCGCGCATGTAATTTACATTGAGAGAGGCTCTTATACACTTAAGGTTAGAGCAAAAATCCTTGGATGTATAGTTGCAATATTGTATCATAAGAACACTCACTCGGGAGTGTAAATTAGAGATCTATCTATTAGAACAGAAAGAGAGTAGGGATTCCCCACATTCATCTTGGGTTTTCTAAAGTAACATGTGCATTCACCATCGTATCAATTACCGCGTGCCCTTTGACATTTACTACTAAGAGACCAGGGTGGACACATTATTTCTCATCGGAACCGCGTTGAAGGACATCGTTTTGTGTGATTTTAGCTTTGGTAGGCAACAATATTGATATTGTAAAGTATTCACCTTCAGGTTCAACAATGATTCCAAGTGGTAAATTGCATAGGAGATGCTTATCATCTTTGTGGTGGGGTATAACTCGAAATCGTACAATGTGTGAAACGAGAATCCTCAAGCAAATCTAAGTATACATTGACCACTTGTTGCTATATAATCTTTGTGAGCTATAGTTGAAAAGATCCCCTTACAAAAAATAAAACAAAACATAAAAAGTCGGACTCTTGCGACAATCATTGGTGTATGTAAATCAATGTGAGTTTTTGTCCTGTGTTTGTTTGGTCGCAAGTGCATTCCACGACTCTCATCTTTCTCTTTGTCTTTTCATTTACATCTTCCGCACATTCGTCGCCTTTTACCATCGAAAACGTGTGATCATCGAGTCATTTGCTCAGACTTTGCGAGCTTCTACGTTACGCTAGCAATCGCTTCTTCTTCATGAGTTTGAGAAGACTCTTCTCAAAGACCTGACTTCTCCCCACTTTTGTTCCAAGTTTATTAGACCCTTGCAATTTAAGGTTTTGACCCTCTTTTTATGGTATACCATCATCTCAATATAATATTTTCATAACCACCATTCTCGGCTGATAATAATCCAGTTTTCTTATCAATAGTCTATCATATGATTTAAAAGATTCCAAGATGAGACCAAAGTGGAGCTAATACCAATGGAGATGTCCATGAAATGTTGGGGTTGATGATGGAGCAGATGTAAGAACAGGTAAGTGTACATGAAGTGCTGCGATATGAGATTACTAAGATGAAAGTAGATTAGGGTGAAAGATCTACGGGCCATCGTATTATCACCATGTGTAAGATATACTATCCTAGAGCTGGGGAGACGCAACAAATAGATTTGAGTAACAACAATCCAAGGGTATTTTGAGTTGAGACTTCTTTTCTCACATTTATTTTCCGAGTTTCATATGAATGTTGAGGAAGAATTATTTTCCTTCTCGCAACATTATAAGCTAATCTGTTGTACATTGCATATTCAAAATGTTAGCTAAGAGGTGATTTGTTCAAATGTTAGCTAAGAGGTGATTTGTTTGAGGACTTTCTTGTTAGTGTTGGCTGATAAAGCCACTTACTGGCTTACTTATTTAGGAAGAGAAGTATCTACATGATAGATTTGAGAGACATTTCCGCAGAAGTTCTATCCTTTGGGACATACAAAATCAGATCAGATGTGTACCTTTATCTCATCCTTCTCCCAACTATCCCATAAACAGATTCCTGAGGCATGTGATAGATTCGACGATCTCTTGGAGAAATGTCCTCACCATGGGATCACAACACTTGTATTGACTCGTAACTTCTTTGGAGGGATGAAACAATTTGTACAAGGCCTACGCCTGGTTAGAGCTGCATGCAACGATAACTATTTGAATAAGGGAGCTATGGAAGTCTGGACCATTCTAGAGGAAATGGCCAAAAATTCTAAGTTCCTTTCATGTGTGGGTTTGTATTAAATAGCTCAAACTTTTTTATATTTTTCTGACATTTCTACTATATATTTCTTTTATGTTTATGAAATTCAAGGTTTTTCATTCAAAAATCATTTGTGTATTATAGGTTAAATATCTTGCATTGGGAAAGATCATGCTAGGACCCCTTCATTTAGTGAACCAAACCCTCTCCCATTTTCGCAAAATTCAGCTTCTGTTGCGTTTTAAAAATACCTTTAGGTTTTAGTATTTTTTATTTTTATTAAGGTCATATTGTAGAATCTTGCAAATTTCTTCAAACATATTATTCACCTATCTATATAAATTCTATCATTTTAAAATTTAGTTTGCAAAATTAGCATATTTATTATTCATAAAAATAAAAAATAAAAACACTTAATTTTTAGTAGAAAGACTAATTTATTTTACTTATGCTCAACAATTATGAGAAAATTAGGGAGTATGTGTTAATAGACAATTAAACCCTCTAGAATTAATCGCAAAATTCCTTGGTTTTTCTAAAGGGATATTTACACCCATAACCCTGAGTAATCTCGTAATTACCCCAGGAACCCTGCACAAGCACGAATTACACCCAGAACCCCGAATAATGTTTAACCCTTATATTACATAACCCTGAGTCAACTTCCGTCCATTTTACCGTTAACTATTGACGGTATCCGTTATGTATTTTATATTTACACCCTTTAAATTTTCATTATTAAGAAATAAGGTCAACTATCCCCTTCCTCCTTCCCCGTTTGATTTCCAGCACCGACCTCCGAACACCACCTCCACCCCTACCGACCATCTCCTCCGCCCCTTCCTCGCCCCTCCCATGGCCGCAAGCTCTTGTTCGAAGGACCCCTCCGACCCCACTCTGCAGCCCCCGGTCGACGCCTCCCCTGCCCCCTCCCATTCGGACAGGGGAACCGACCTCCACCTGTAACTGCCTCCCCAAGGTCGGAACCCCCAAGGTCGTCTCCTCGTTGAAGCCCAAGGCGCCTGCCCAAGGACGGAACCCCCCAGGTCGTCTCCTCCGTGAAGCCCAAGGCGCTTGCACCTCCCCAAGTCGGTGCCCCGTTGGAACCCCCCCAGGTCGTCTCCTCCTTGAAGCCCAAGCCGTCGCCTGCAACCCCCTCCCCCCCTCCGGGACCCGACCTCCACCTTCAAGCCCAAGGTGCCTGCACCTCCCCAATCGGTGCCCCGTTGGATCCCCCCAGGTCGTCTCCTCCTTGAAGCCCAAGCCGCCGCCTGCAACCCCCTCCCCCCCTCCGGGACCTGACATCCACCTTCAAGCCCAAGGCGCCTGCACCTCCCCAAGTCGGTGCCCCGTTGGAACCCCCCAGGTCGTCTCCTCCTTGAAGCCCAAGCCGCCGCCTGCAACCCCACCCCCCCTCTGGGACCCGACCTCCACCTGCAACTGCATCCCCAAGTCATGCCCCCACAAAGCCCAAGCCGCCTCCTGCATCCCCCCCCCCCTCCGGGACCCGACCTCCACCTGCAACTGCCTCCCCAAGTCGTGTCCCCTCGAGGTTGGAACCTGGGAGTCGTCTCCTCCTTCAATCCCAAGGAGTCGTCTCCTCCTTCAAGCCCAGGCCGCCTGCAACACCCAACCCCCCCCCCCCCCCCCTCGGGAGACCTGCCAGCGCCACCCCTACCCCACCAAGTCTCCGCCTGCGCACACCCACCCCCCCGCCTGCACCCCCCAAACCCCAGCTTGCACCCCACCCCTTTCTCCGCCTGCACCACTACCTCCCCCAAGCCCCGAGGTCGCCCGCCAAACCCCAATTCGGAGCCCCCACTGCCGGTCGTCGCCTGCATGCATCCCAGGATTGGGCTCGCAAGCCCCTTAGAACCCCCAGTGGCCGTCCTCTTCCTCGTCACCCACCTTCTCTTCTTCCTTTCCTTTCTTTTTCTTTTTTTATTTTCGGTTAATCCCAACTGTAGATCGCGGATTGGTTAGATTAACTCAACCATCTGGTTGAGTTAATGAACGAAACTAACGGAAGGTTATGGGTGTAAAACGGCGTGGTTATTCAGGGTCCTGAGGATAATTAGTGTTTATAGAGGGTTTCTGGGGTAATTACCATATTACTTAGGGTTATGGGTGTAAATATCCCTTTTCTAAAAATATCGAACATTGAAAACTTTCCCTATTCTATATAAAAACTTGTAAAAGGTAAAATCGAAAAAACAAGTACCCTAAAGTATTCTCTACAATTAAAAAACACCTTTAGATTATTTTAGATCCATTTTCTATTTGATCCTAATTTTATATCCATGAGATATTTCCTTAAGTTTTTTTCCTTTCTTTTTTTTTATTTTACAAATTACTCTAAAAATCTAAAAACATTAAAACACCTCAAAAATAATCTTTTCAAAACTAAAAACCTAAAACATTATTCTCCACTTATTATACCACCTAGTTATCCCAATTTTCTCATTGTTATAATCCTTAAAATAAAAAAATACAAAATCATTTACAAAATTACAAATTCTTTTCAAAATTAATTAAAAATATAATAGTACAAGAATAGACATAAAAATATAAATGTAAAAATAGATAAAATCACAAATTAAAATTGCCTAAAAATCAAAAATACCTCAAAAAGCCATGAAAATACCTCATTAGGCTTGTGTTGAACTCCTACTCCTGATCCCTTAGTCATTATGTCACATACTTAGGTAGCTTATTAACCGAGTTGCCTCCTTGAGTTTGACCTTGGGGCTTGTCCAAGTGAAATCCACATATTGTACACTTCCTATCTTTCTTGTTTCGATATCGTTCTTCCTTATACTACACCAATCGACTAGGACCTATTCTTATCATGTAGGGGAAAGCCACATCATAGTCTTGACATGTTTTATATTTTTACCCTTGAAGATATTTAATGTAGACTGATATTGAATGAAATTCCTATGGTGCCTCATATAGGTGGCATGGTAGATAATTGTTTGGCGTGGAGGTTGAGTGAAATAACCTTAGCAAGAATTAGTTTGCATAGATATCCATGGTTGCAATGATTACTACACTAATGAGAGGGATGTGGGATTGGAAGCAAACCTTGAAGCTGTTAGTAGACAAAGGAATCATGGTAACTTCCTCAAGAGGGGTTAGGTTGCACCAAGAACTCTAATCTGCCTATTAACATTGTTCATGTAAGCTCACTTTCTTGAGATATGTCATCTAACCCAAGTGAATTTCTCAAACACAAATACCATAGACTGATTTACCAATCACACAAGTTTTCGAAGATGCATAATCTTTTCAAATTTTAGGGTTTAATCGCATAATAAATATTTCACATTCTTACATATCTAAAAATTTATGTGAGGAAATGTGATTGGACTGAATTCCTACATCTAATTACACCTATCTTCAGCAACTATGTGTGAAAATATGGACCGATGTCTCTAATGGTTATCCTTTCTTTGATGGCGGTGCCTTACATGGTGTCCTTTAACCACATCATCAGCCTAAAGAAATATAATATCAAGATGGTGTATTTTAATAGATTTATTTATGAAGATATGTTTTTCAGAAATGATTTGATTTGTTTATATAATATCAATAAATAAACATGATGTTAGCTTAAAGAAAATATAAATATGTTAATGCACATAGTAGGGTGTAAATTCAATTGGTTATTATTAACATAATGACGTGTTTTTGTAGACTTTTTAAGGAGCTTTTAAATGAAATGTACATGGGATTTGAATGAAGTGATTTATGCATAATGTAAGGTGCAATGCATAAAGCACAGATTGGTTTTCTCTTAATTTGAGCATGTTAGCATTATGAATCAATAATTCATTAGCTTCAACTCTTCTAACTAGAATCTCCTCTCCTTTTCATCTTTAAACTTTCTTACGACTTGAGAAATTCATCCAAATTTGCACAGGTTGAAAACATGGCTTGAAATTAGAGGTTTAATCATCACATTTATAAGATTTACAGTCGTAGGAGCATTCTTCACCAACATCTTATCCTGGACGACCGCGTATCATGGTACTTTATTCTTTCATAATGCATCTGATCTTTAGTCAGGTATATTGCATTTTGACTACCACAATGCATAACGAGGACCTTTTGCCCAGGATTAATATCTCTATATGATTGTCAAAACCGCATAACCTCGATTTTTTTCGACAGCTGACATGCATGTACCTCGTTAGTGGAAAGGGCTATGATCAAAGAATCAAGCAGTAAATAATATTTGTTGTTATACATTTAACTTGGAAGATTTTGCAACGAATATCGAATCATTCATTGGCTTAGACTATTTTCTTTCTGTAGTAGTTTGGAATTTGGAAATAATACAGATGATCTTGTTTGATACCTTGTTGTTAATTACATTGGTGATCGCTAAAAATGTGATCCATGATTGGTTATGTCTTCTCCATCAAAAGACATTGATATCATAATCGTTGCTATAATACTACTAGCAACAAATCATATAGAAATGATTATCCGATGACTGTTTATTCTAATTGTTATTGAATTTGACAACAATTAATGCAATTTAACAAGTAAGTCAATAGATAAATCGTCATTATATAAACCTTTAGCAATAAATATGATATTCATTGCGATTACAAGAAGAAAAGCTAATTTTGTAATGGATAATATTCATTCTTAAATAATTAACATATGAGGTAATAAATAATATTCATTCTTAAATGTTTAAGATATGAAGTTATGTCAATGAATGTTTCAGTTATTCGTTGTCATATGTCACTGTCCGTGATAATGTTGACTTCACTGTCCATTTCTAGGGTTCATCGTGTATCTACCAATGTTGCTACTAGTAAGAGAAGTATCTGAATGAGTGAAGAACATAGCATAGATGATGTTGTATACTCCACTAGGATATAACATACAACATGTATTACTGGTACATTTATTTCCAATTTAAGGTAGAATTTAGCTGAAATCTTGAAATGAGAGCATAAAGAGACTTTCTTGCTTTTGGTTTTATGATCTCTGTGCACTCCATGTCAAGAATATTTTTGTTCTCTCAAGTTTGACCAATCAAATTATCCAACAAGAATATTCTTTTGGGCTGTTGATCTGACACATCTTAGGATGCCATCAAATTTGTGATTTTAACAATTATGCATTTGTCAGTCATTTTGTTAGCATTAGCATCGATAGTTTAGAAATGACATGATTTCAGGTATTTTGTTTATGTAACACAAGAACAAAATTTTCTATCTATTTAGTCTTAGGAAGTTCTTATAATACCTGAGATTTATTTTGCAACATGATGGGGAAATTGATGGAGACGTTACTAATAGAATAAATGCAGGCTGGTTAAAGTGGAGAGGAGCCTCTGTTGTTCTCTGTGATATGAAATTTCCTTTGGAAATCAAAGGAAAGTTCTACAAAGCAACCATGAGACCTGCTATACTTCATGGATCTGAATGTTGGCCTGTGAAACATAGACATTTGCAAGGAATGACAGTAGGAGAAATGAAAATGCTAAGGTGGATGTGTGAACATACACGTAAAGATCGGATTCGGAATGATGCAATCAGAATAAAGTTTGTGTAGCTCCGATTAAGGATAAGATGTGAGAAATCGGCTTAAAGTGGTTTGGACATTTGCAAAGGTCATTTGTTGCACCAGTTAGGAAACACGAGTTTTGGGATGTTGAGCTGACTAAGCGAGGGTGAGGAAGGCTGAAGAAGTGCTGGAATGAGACTATATGAAGGGATCTTAGCTTTTTGGATCTAAACCCGAGAATGATCCAAGATAGATCTGAATGAAGGTAAAGAATCCATGTAGCCGATCATACTTAATGTGGGAAAAGATATTGATGTTGTTGTATTTAATCCTTGGAAGGCCCTGCCATAATGATATAGAGTCCTTGAAGGAATACCATTGATGTTATTACAATAATAATGACAAGGACACAACTGATCAGACACTATTTCTCAAAACTTTGAATTATGAGGTTTCAAGATGTTAAATTTCTTTAATCAAATATCATGTCTGATATTTACCCGAATTTTGGATTCTATTTTATAATCTACCACAAGAATCTTGAGTCTTTAATGATCAAACATAGTGGGGATTGATTGATGGTTTAATAACAGGTGGCAAATTAAACTTGGATGAATAACTAATTGAATTCAATTCTTTCCGTTCTTTTCCTTTCTCCCTATTCATTAAATACAAAAAAAATATATTCCAATATATAAAATATAAATTCTAATGGCTTTTGCTGCTATGACCTTACTAAGGTACCATTCTAAATTTCACAGGAGACGTATATAATATCCCCCCAAGACAACGATGTGTGAAGTAGCTAATGCATGGAAGGGCTTATAGTACGAGGAAAAAAGCCTTGCATCAAAGAAACTGACAAAACAGCCTATAGAGAGGTATAAGATCTAAACTTGCTTCTTGCAAAATTAAAACAACCATATAATGGATGTAAATCTCCAAAGAAGATTCACAAAAGACTTCTTCAGAAGCTACTCTCCACTGCTTCACTTGAAGTTGGAGAACCCTTTGATAGATCATGCGCTAGATGTTCATGCGGATTTCACTTTTTCACAACCAGGGTAACAACGCCCCCTCGGCGTAATCTTCGTCCTTTATATCTGAGGAGGTATGTGATAGCTAAGTCTCAAAATTGGTCAAATCTTTCATGCACACCTTAACAGTTATAAGCTGCATTTATTGCATGTAGTATTGGTTCGTATAATGTAATGGATGCGAGCTTTTCCATAACCATGTCAAGATACAATTTGTCACTAAAACGCGCAAATAATCGCACCCTCACTGCTACTAACCAAGCATCCCTGAAGTTTAAAAATAAAAATAGCTACACAAACTTAAAATCCTGGGACTTTATCTACACTGACAGGAGAAGCGAGATTAACAAACAGATGCATCTGTTCGAGAAGAAGTGGAAGGTTGATACCTTCTTCAGTTCTCATCTCTCCACCATCCCGACGAAAACAAATTCCTCTGACTATTAGTCGCCAAGAAGTCAATCCCAGATGAGCAATATCACAGAGTTAGAAAGTCCAGACTCTTCTAATGTCAGCTTGCTCTCGTACTCCGGGCACTTTGGAGCCCGAGGAACGGCTTGAGTAAACCGGAACGGACGTGTCTTTGCTTCCTCTAGTTGCGAGCAGCAGAAAGACCAAAGCACCTGCAAGAGCATCTCAAGTTAGATACAATTTTTGGAATCTACATGAACATCATATCGAAAAAGTTGGATCTTCACCTGTACTGGATCTGTTCGAAGAAAGTTCCTCTGGATTCTCCGGCCATCAGGAAGTCTGATCGCCATTCTACATAAAAGGGACCTGTCACCCTGAGGTTCATCGGGAAGTGGTGGGTATACAGGTCTCCCAACCATATCGACAGAAGCATCTATCTCTTTTTTCTGTTCTTTGATGTTAGTGGCAATCATTTCTTTCTTCTTGCCACCTCCGTTATCTCTCTCTGACATTGGTTCTTCAGTATTGGTGGCAGTTTTTTGTCTCTTTCTCTCATCAAGAGAAGCTGCTGCTATGGCTCTCCGAATCTCTTCATCTTCTGAAACCTTATCTAAAAAAGAAAAGACAGCTTCATAAATAATCGAGAACACAAAGAAAGAATACAACAACACGAAGAGCATAAGATCAATGCTGTGAGCATGGCCTCAAATTTCAGCGATAACAACAACAAAGCCTTTTCCCACGTTAAGTAGGGTCAGCTACATGGATTCTGTCTCCATTCAGATTTATCTTGGGTTATTCTTGGGCTTAGATCCAAAAAATTAACATCTCTTCGTATAGTGTCATTCTAACACTTTTGGGCCTTCCTCGCCTTTTCTTAGAGGCTCAACATCCCAAAACTCACATCTCCTTACGGGGTGCATCAGCTGACCTCCTTTGGAAATGGCCAAACCAACTTAAACGATTTTCTTGCATCTTATCCTCGATCCAAGCTACACAAACTTTCCTTCTCATTGCATCATTCCGAATCCGATCTTTACGTATGTGTGTGTCCACATATCCACCTTAGCATTTTCATTTCTGCTACTGTCATTCTCTGCACATGTCGATGGTTCACATGCTAACATTCAAATCCATAGAGCATAGCAGGTCTCACAATTATTTTGTAAAACTTTCCTTTGATTTTCAAAGGAATTTTCTTATCACAGAGAACAGTAGATGCTCCTCTCCACTTTAGCCAACCTGCATTTATTCTATTTGTAACATCTCCATCAATTTCCTCATCATGTTGCAAAATATATCCCAAGTGTCTAAAAGAATATCTCTTCTGAATGTTATCGTCACCAATCTTCACCTCGACTCTTTCACCATTGCTTCCATCAAAAGCGCACTCCATATATTCAGTCTTAGCCCTATTTATATGAAATTCTTTAGTCTCAAATGCATGTCTCCGTATCTCAAGCTTGTCATTTACTCAATCTCTAGTCTTATCAATCAACACAATATCATCAACAAATAACATACCAAGGTATCTCGTCCTGAATGCGACATGTCAACTCATCCATAATCAAAGTAAAAGGGAATGGACTCAAAGCTGAACCTTGACGCAGACCAATGTTGATGTCAAAATAGTCATTCTTCCCAGATTGTATCCTTACACAAGATGAAGACCTATCATACATATCTTTTATGTGGTTAATGTATAGGACATGTACTTGTCTCTTCTCCAAAACTCTCCACAATATATCTCGTAGGATAAAATCATACGCCTTGTCCAGATCAATAAAATCATATGGAGGTTCTTCCTTTTAGCTCTATAAATCTCCATAGCTCTCCTCAACAAGTGAATAGCTTCAATAGCTGAGCGATCTGACATGAATGCGAATTGATTTTCTTTTACGTTTGAAGCTTGCCTCAACATTCTTTCGATCACATGATTCCAAATTTTCATAGTGTCACTCATCAACTTGATCCCTCTGTAATTTGAACAATTTTGAATGTTTCTTTAGTTCTTATAAAGAGGTATCATGACGCTTCTCCCCTAATCTTCAAGCATTTTCTTACTTCTCCAAATAACATTGAATAAATTTGTAAGCCAAGTCAAACCACGCTCACCTAAATCTCTCCAAACTTCTATAGGAATATCATCAGGTCTTACACTTTCCTAGGTCTCATAACCTTTAAAGCCTCCTCTACTTCCTTCATTTGTATTCATCTATAGCTTGCACGATTCAAGTAACTTTCACTACTAGCTAGATCAACCAAAGTGTTCTCTTTATTTCCTTCCCCAATGAAAAGCTTATGGAAGTACTGTTTCCATTTGATCTTTATATCCTTCTGAGTAACAAGCATGTGACCTTCCACATCCTTAGCGCATCTCACTTGAGAAAGGTCTTTGGTCTTTCTTTCTCTTGCTTTAACCAACTTGAATATATCCTTATGGCCCTCCTTAGAGTCGAGATTTTTATATAAAACTTCATAAGCGTTTGGCTTAGCTTCGCTTACAGCTTTCTTTACTTCTTCACTATTTGGTAGTTTGTGCCAGCTTCATCTGTTTTATCTTTAAACATAGTTTTAAAACATGCTTTTTAATTTTTGAGCTTCTCATGCATCCCTCCACTCCAACACCAAGCCTCCTTTTGACCTGGAGTTCTCCCTTTGACTTGCCTAGCATCTCTTTGGCTACCATTCAGATACAAGATACAATCACCTCCCACACCTCAGTCTTTTAAAACATTCTCCCTGAAGCTTGATTGCTTCAATTGAAGCATCTAGTTCTAGTGACCATGGAAACCCTCCTATTCTATACCAAAACTTTTAATTGCATATCCATGACTAACAAGCGATGTTGGTTGGTTAAACTCTCTCCTAGGATTACGTTGCAGTCTTTGCAACACAACCGATCTCTTCTCCTAAATGCAAAGTAATTTATCTGTGTTCTAGTCGGGCCACACTTATAAGTAATTAAATCCCCTCTCTCCTCATGAAGAGAGTTTTTGCTACGAAAAGATCATAAGTTGTTACATAATCCAGAATGACTTTTTCCTCTTCATTTTTATCCTCGAAGCTATGTCCTCCATGAATACTAGCATACCCTGAAGCATCCTTTCCCACATGTCCATTAAGATCTCCACCTAGGCAAATCATCTTTCTTTGTGGGATTCCTTGCATAATCTTATCCAAATCCTCCCAAAAAGCTTGTTTAATCCTTTCATCTAAACAAATTTGCGGTGCATAAATTGAGATGATATTCATAATTTCTTCTTCAAGCACCACTTTTAGCAAAATAATCCGATTCTTGAATCCTTTACATCTCAACCACACAATCCTTCAAATCCTTGTGAACAAACGCTCCAATTTCAGCGAAATTCTGTTAAATTTTCTAAATATTTGCATTTCCTCAGGTAAGCAAAATCGAAACGCTACCTTATTTCTTTCCCAAGATTTAGGTGAAATGCCAGAGAAATGAGTGCAATTTCATCACAATCGCATGTGATTTCATCGAAATATCAAAAATAAGGGAATCTACCATATGCTTTCATCGAAATTTGCATATATCAATGAATATTCACACATTTCTTCGCCGGTGTGTTAAGTTCTTAGGGAGCTTTATGTTGTTTAAGAAGTTCCTTTAGCTTTGAAACTTTTGATCCAAATCAAATCAATTCGAAACAAGCTTTACGAGTTAAATTCAAGTTTTAGAGCTGAAGCGCTTTATCTTGACATATATATTTTGTTTAGTAGTTATTACAAGTGCCACCTCATTCTTGTTGAAGACGTGATTATCACAACTTTTGCTTCTAGTTCAGAAATCAATTCTGACTTCATGCAGCACGTTGCTATTATATACCAACATGTGTGGTGATTATGACGATAATACTACTTCTAAACTTATATCTACACCTCTATTTTACAAATAAGTGCATATTTAAGTTCTATTTATTTATTTTAGAATATAAAAAACCTAATTTTTTGAAAGAAATCGAGTTTGAAGTTATTTTCATGACTTCCGACGATTTTAGTGAAATTCTCGGAAATTTCTCTTTCAAGGGAACTTATGTATTTTTGTTGTTTGCGTTAACCCTGTTTTGAGATGTTGCCTTGGGTGTGTTGAGAAGGGGAAGGAATGGGATGATATGTTTATTCCATAGAGCTAGGATCTCTTATATAGAGAGAAAATCCTAGAGTACAAGGGTTACGGAACCCAAAAGGTCACTGGGGGTTACGGAACTTGAAGGGTCACAGAGGGTTACGGAACCTGAAGGGTCACGAGGGGGTAAGGAACCAGAAAGCAGTGTTGTAAAAGTCGGCCGACTAGGCCGACTAGTCGGCCCGACTAATCGAGTCGGGGGGGTACCCGACTCGAATATGCCAAATCGGCCATTAGTCGGGTACACCAGATTAGTCGGCCGACTAATCGGCCTAGTCGAACGACTAATCGGCCGATTTCTACATGAGATTTTCGAAAAAAAATAAAACGAGACTTTCAGACATACCCGAATGCCCGTTTACCCTAACTTAAGGTTTTGGGTTCTGTCGAACAGAACCCCAAAACCCTTCTTTGAGAGTAACTCGCCGCCCCCCCTGACTCGAGGATCTTCCTCCGCCTCCTCCTTCGTGTCACCGACGTTCGAGCAGTGACTCTGGTTGCATCTCATCCTCCGCTGCCCTCCTCTAGTAGCAAGTCTATCTCAACTTACCGCCTCCTGAACTGGTTAGGGTTTCAAAAAAATCAATTTTTTATCCTTTTTGTTTGGTTTATTGCTTTATTTTAGTTATAAATGCTTAGGTTATCTTGTTAATTTGCATCTTAGGTTAAAAATTGTTAGCTTGTTAGGTTATTTTTTAGTAAAAGTTAGATTTAATTGATGGTGTGCGTGTTGCCTAGATAATGTTTGCTTGGTTTATTGCTTATGTTTATTATTCTCTAAATTTTGGTTAACTTAGAAATTTTTTTGTTTATATGCTGGCATTAGTTAGCTTATACTTATATGGTTGGCATTGGTTGGCTTTTATTTAATTTGTTTATTCAACGTGTGATTTTGTTACTTAATTAGGAAGATCGACTTGCTTATAAATCATACCGATCATTGCTATCATTTTTCACACTTTATCGAGAGAGTTATAAACGTTGAAGTCATTTTAAAAAATGGTGACAGCTTAGAATATATGCTTAAAATCTTAGATCTATGCTTTTAAGATTATTAAAGTAGAGAAGGCTTCATGATTTGATGGTATAGTATTTAACTCTGATCATATTATAAATATATGAAAAACATACTCACATATTTAAGCTCTTAAAAATATTAAAATTGCTAAATATATTAATATAAATGAGTGTATATGTTATAAAAATTGATTTATATATATTTAAAATAATAAAAAATTCCAAAACGACTAATGTCCGATTAAATCCGATTACTCTCCCGACTGCCGATTAATCCTTAGTCAGTGACCCTGCCGACCGAGTACCGACTGCCGACTTCTGCAACCTTGCCGGAAAGGTTACAAACATAAATGTAAATATAATAACTCTAATACTCCCCCTCAAGTTGGAGCTGAGAAAGCTTCAGCTTGTAACAAAAAGAAAAAGTATACACCACATCTTCACACGATGCACCATAAGAACATATGTTCACTGCTGGTAGAAGACCTCGCTCGAGGACGGGTCTGCGACTTTTAGGTCACCGGAACGTATCTCTGTCATGCCTGTAGAGTTGCTGCGATATCAGGTCATAGGAACGTATCTCTGTCGTGCATGCATGTCATCGGAACATATCTCTGTCTTGTACAAGAAGTCCAACGCGGAGTAGTAGTCGGGTCGTAAAAGAAGAAGTATACGCCTTGACGAAGAAGTCGATGCTCGGTGAAGACGGATGATCTGAGTAGGAGTCTGGAGTGTCGGTCTGTCAGTCGTGGTAGGGCAGCAGACGTCCTGAAGAATCATATATGACTCCTCCCTTCTCCCACACTTGATAGAATAAAGAATATGGAACATCAAGTTGGGAGAAGCAAAAAGTTGGGAGAACCAAGTCGTGGTGAAGCAGGGGTTGTTGGAGGGGGGGTTCCAATCGGTGTCAGCGATGCAGGAGGTACCGCTGGAGCCTCAGACGGCGCTTTAGGTGTCACTGGAGGTGGCAACTGGTGCTGCTGGGGACTTGGATTGCCTTGCGCGAGGCCATCGAATCCACGAGCGACGTAGGAGGTCCAGCCCTCTCTCCTTGTCGGCGGAGAGAGGGCTGGTGGTGGCGGCGGATTTAGGATATTAGGCTTCGGTATAAAACCGTCGCTTTGATACCATGTTGAGAAGAGGAACAAAATGAGATGATATGTTTATTCCATAGAGCTAGGGTCTCTTATATAGAGAGAAAACCCTAAAGAATACAAGGGTTACGGAACCCATAGGGTCACTGGGGGTCACGGAACTTGAAGGGTCACAGAGGGTAACGGAACCTGAAGGGTCACGAGGGGTTACGGAACCGAAAAGGTTACAAACATAAATGTAAATATAATAACTCTAACAGGGTTTACAGGATAAGGAGAGTTTTTTAATCCAAAGTAGATATGCCATCTAATATCATGGTAAGTTTTCAAAATAAAGCTGACTCTATCAGTGCATAACTGCATTGCCACAATACTCAAAGTAATTTCATTAAAAAACAAATGAGAACAATGAAAAAAAATTAAATGCGGCCCAAAAAACCCATTAGAAGTCCCTTTCAGAGGCTGCAATTACGTTCTGTCACGTCCATGCAACTATAATAGCAGTTACCTCGTGTTTATGTTTACCTATCAACCTCCGTATATACCAGGAAATCATTCTAGGATGTGGATGCCTCTAAATATATATTTTTTTCTAGCAATGGTATAGAAATATCACTTTCTTTGTTACTTGCAAAAAAATATCAAAAAATCCATGTTCAGTACAGATCAAAGAGACTTTCGCACCGGTCATATTGCTTGTTGACATATGAGAGGTTTCCCTTGTTCGCTTGCGAGGTGGAGGCACGTGATGTTCCTTTGGTCCTCCATCCATATAAGGCAATAAATCCTGAAAAAGCACAGATGCATTAGAGTTGTAAGAAACATAACAGAGACATAAGTTTCACAATTTCAACGCAAATATAGATTCACGCTGCAAATTTACATTGATCTTAAAAAAATTCTTGAAGAAATTCATCTGAAATAATTTGACAGCTATGCAAGACAAATAACCAACAAAGAAATAAACATTGAGGTATTTTATGATACATACATATTACTTCAGTAAAAAGATAGGTCAAATATTTGCCATGTAAAAATTATGTTGTCAAATATTTGCCAAGTAAAGTTATGTTATTATTCCTCTGTGATTTAAGAGAACCTAGTCACTTCTAAAAAGAGAATATGCCAAAAAGTGTTCGGACTACAAAGCAATGGGTCAATGACACAGAAGCGGCAATATTTTTGTGGATATGCCTCTAATCCTAACCCATTAACTGCTGACATGTTCACGTCAGAAGTGGAGGCAAATCCCCTGGTTCGAAAACAAAGATCTTGTTGTACATTCAATTATTTATTCGAGTTGGATTTTTACCAGATCTTTATGTACTGAGTAGCTATATAAATTCCCTAAGACTTGGGCCTTGGCTTTCATGCCACCTGTAATCATCTGCACTTGCTTCCTTTTTCCATAGTAAAGAATAATCACCACCATCGAAGGAAAGTATAAATATAGGAACTTTGTAATTACGTGTCTTTGTGCCATTGCATCTTTGTGCTTGATATCCACAAAATTTTTCTTAAGAGTGTGATAAAATGGATATTATAAGTTTTCTTAGATCAGTCAAAAGCCCCAAGTTGCAAAGATTCATAATGGGCCGCTAGTCATACCTCCAACAGCCTTTCAGGGTGCACCATACCATTCCACGTGCGCATTTTTTGTCCAGTGATGGGATCAATTATGAGGACGGCAGGTACTGAAACCAAGTTGTAGTAAGTGCAAACCTTTTTCCCTTCACTAGTGTCATTATATACCTACAATGAAATAACACAGAGCATATAAAGGGGGAAAATCTGAAAAAAAAAAAGGTTACAAATAAAATATAAGTAAATAGCAACAAAGGTATTCATACATATATCATAATAAGCAAATCTTTAGGGAAGTAATATAGCGAAAAAGCCAGGAATCTAAACTTCACGAGTAAGCAAAAAAAGTGACGAAGCCAATACTATGAAAAACATAAAAGGAATCAAAAAGAAAAGTCAAAGTTCAGATCATCACGCTTCTTGAACCATTTTAGAATTTGCCAAAAAGCCATGAGGATTTAAGACCATGCAGTTTGCAAGAGAACCTTCTGAACTAGAGGGACTATAAAATTTCCAAGAAATACATGCGGATCTTTTATTACAACTCAGTAGATCACATAATTTAGAATTGCCGATGAGTCAAGTCGATCTTGCAAAAAATGGTCCGATTATCCATCTAATGCTAATTAAAGTCTATGGCAATGATGCCCCTCATCAGAGGCTAGGAGCATACAATTCCTCTTTGTTACAAGAGAACTAAGGACGTTCTCCCTGACTAAATACATTTCAATATGGAAAAACAAGATGTGCTGGAGTGTAGAACATCACACAATCGGCCATTTAAGATTGAAATGGGAGATAATCCCAAGCTTAACATCCGGGTAGTCACCAACAATATATCCTCAGTCCAAGGATATAAAAAGAGAAGCTAGCTTTAGAGGCAAGCAAATTTCAGATTTGCATCAGTTGAATTCTAATAACAAATATGAAGCTCTCACTTAATCTGCACGTGTCTAACTTAATCAAAGGTCCCTTGATCATAGCATGGAATCCAAAGGAAAAGCTCTCTCCAAACCCATAGCACAAACCAAAGGGCTCAAAGAAGATGTGAATCTTCGACGGAGACTTCATAGGCAGGCCTCAACATGTGCTTCCATAATTGGAGGCCTCAAAGCTCACTTTTAGGAAGAATCTTCATATAACCAAGCATGTGAATCCATAGGAACTGAGACAAGTTTTCTCCCTAGCAACCATCTCTAATTGGAAGCCTCAAAACACTTAATTAGAAAAAGGATAGGCAAATACACACACACACACACACACACACACCTTATTCTAATAAGGATAGGGATGCATATGTTATCCTCAACCAGCACTAAATCAACATCTACGGATATCTCATTTTAGTATTCTTAGTTTTGTCATTGACCCTCAAAACATGTGAGGATCTCGCCAAAGGGGTTGCAGTCGGAATGACAGGACGTCAAGAGCAGATGATCCTAAACCTACCCTTTAGATCAGCAGACCTATTTTGAGATGGAGTTGGAACTAGCAGATATGCAATCTCATTAGTTTCAGGAGTAACAAGACTAAATGCAGACATTGAGTAATAAGGAACATACTCAAAAATAGACTAACTCAAAAACAGACTTGGATACTCGATCAAGCTAACTTAAAAAACGCTCCTATGATGTTTTCCAGATGACATGACACACTGAAAGGAAGAAGTGGCGAGAATCTGCAGTAGAACTCTCCTCATTTTTGATAGCCAAGGTGGCCGAGAGGAAGATGCCCCAAATACACAAAAGATCCCCCATGAGTAGTAGATGCATGACCAGTAAATAGAAATTGGATCAAATTATAAACACACCCTTCTTTGTGGCCACATCCAACCACCATGTTACTCAATATATCATGAAAAAAGACAATATATCCAAAATTGCTTGGTGATTCAATTCCCAGATAATTCTACCAACTGCCAGTAAACTAATAGGGAATTCAGGAGTTAGAAGAGCGTTCTCCAGGTGAATGTTAGGAGCTACACAACATCACTCTGGTCAGAATTACGAGATTGCCTTTTATTTGCTATGAGAATGATAGAATTAGGAGATTGCCTTTTATTTGCTACGAGAATGATATGTCCGGGGAAACATGGTCAGAAGAAGAGAATTACCTCTTCCTGCCACATTTATGCATGAAGGCACTCGGATCTACAAGCTAATCTGAAGAGAGAAATCTCACAACATCCAATTCCTATTGCATGATGTACTCGAAGGATCGACAAAGGCAGCAAATTTTTTTTATAAGGGCCATCAAAATTGGAGGTTGGTTGCACGGCTACACAGTTTTGGCTCAATCTCTAAAGGTCATTGTACTCTGCCCTCATGATGGTAGACAGATTGTCATTAGGAGTGCCCCAAGATTGCATGATAAACTGCATGCAGTTTGAAGTGCTTGTTCCAGCACTGATACTTTATCATGAAGAATATACAATAATATGCCACCTGTCCTTGTGCAAGATGATGACTACGAACACAAATAGGACCCCCTTTACCTCTTCTAGGTGGAGCAACCATAGCAAAGGTAGTCTCAACTCTCTAAGATACAATAAGAGATATAGAAACACGCTCAACATGTTGTGCACCTCTTCCATCGAGGGAATCTCCAAAGCAATAGCCATATGCGACCTTGTGGCATCGTATGGAGGGTCTGTACTCCAAAGGAACCCGACCATTAATTGAGATCTAAAAATTCCTTGCATTGCACATGGGCATATGCAACACATTCTTTGCAAAATAGAGTTCATTACAGAATAATATTTTGCTAAAGGTTGAGCATCCTTTCTTATTTGAATATTTTAAAATAGATTTGTAAAATCCGAGCATAATTACCCTCTTCAGAGTATGTCTGTTTCAAGACTAAAATATTCTTAACGATTTTATGATGTGCAGGATCATTGATAATTTCTGAACACAACTACTCCTGATACATGCCTTAACCAAGGCATTGTCTTTCTTCCAATTTGCCATCTTACCAATCCTTTTAACGGGTTCTTCTTTGTCAACAATGTGCTCTTTGTCATGTCCCTCAATCACATTCAATAGGACCTACGATCAAAATACATAATTGATCCAATCCAACTTGGTAATGGGGTTAAAAAATAGTTTTTCACTTGCATCACTTCTCCTTCACTAGTGGAAGATGAGATAAACAATTTCCAACATACTTCACGATTTTAGGAAATGGAATAAAAGCAACTTTAACGTGAGATCTCAAACAGTAGAGATTAGACCATTATAGCAGCCACTTAGTTCGTTAGAAGCTTGCTGAAAGAGATAATCAACTAGGATTGCCAAACCTAGACAGTCTGTTGATGCCTTCGTATTGCGCATTGTAGCTCGAAGATCATTGGAAGATGGGCCATCAACGGCTGCAACCACTGCTGAAGGTTAGAAGAAGAAACATCACTAGGGGTTGTGCATTGCTAGAGTCCTTGAGTGGAGATGGGAGCCTCGCTGGAGATGTAGAGGTGACGATAGCAAAGTCTCGCTGGAGATGTGGAGGCAGAACTAGTAGTGGAGACGCTTGGAGGCGGCAATGTGGAGCCTTCTTGGAGAAACTTGGAGGTGGTTCAGTGCTGGATGTGGGATCCTCGTTCGATGTATTGAGGCAACGACGGTGAAGCCTCGTTGAAATGTGGAGGAAGAACCAAAGACAAAAATACTTGGAGGCAGGGGAGAAACTTCGAGGTGGTGAAAGCCTGGAGAAATCTCGTTGGAGATGACATTGGTGAAGGCCAATGGTGGAGGCGATGCTGGAGAACCTTGCTTCGCTGGTGGTGAAGGCAACATAGCAAAGGCAGCGAAGGTGTAATGAAGGCGTTGGAGATGGCGCAGATAAAGATGACTATGAAAGAGAGTGATTGTGAAGGTGGTGTTACTTCCAAAGATGAAATGGAGGCATCTCGAGAGGCATGCCTTGGGGCACATGCTAATTTGAGCATATTAGGAATATAATTTCTCAAATAATAAAGGTACACCCTCCTTATATAATAAGAGTGGGATATGCCAAAGTACAAATAAACCCTTGATAATAAATCACAAGAAAACAAAACGAAAACAAAACGTATAAACCTTGACACATGTATGACTCATAACATTAACCACTGTAAGGGCACCTCAAAGTGAACTCCCTTAGAATCTTCCCTAACCTTTGTGAAAAACAGTTGCAAGTGGTGACACTCCAGTATGGGGGGGAATAAGATGTTAAGAGCATAACTAATTATCAGCTGGTTTTGTAAGTCAGGAACTAAGAATACAATCATGAAATGCAGGCAATGCTCTCCTATTTTGATACCCATTCAGACCAAATCAAAATTTGAAATTGACAATCAAACTAACATTGTTATAAAATAGGAATGCGGAAGCATATCAGAAATAAAGAATAGAAAGTATTGAACACATAATTTTAACGTAAAACCCTACTGCCTAAGGAGCGGGATGAAACCCCGGGAGAATGCCTCAAAGGGGTGATGTAAGAATTGCACTTTGTCACTAGATACAATGGGTGTGGGGGTCTATATATAGCCCCCACAGAGTCTCCACATCCCACAACTGGTAGATGTGGGAATAAACAACTGGATGAGGCAAATGGATCCTGCAGAGATCCCTTTACCCATCTCCCACATAAGTGACGCATACAACTTATACTCCAACACTCCCCCTCAAGATGGAGCATGCAATGCTCAGGCTGGACAAACAGAAAAAAAACTCAACTCACGCTACAAGACACTACAGACGATATCAACTCAACGTGCACAACTGTCGGCTGTTGTCGAGGACGTTGCTTCTCATGCCGTGTAGGTGAGGAGGATGAACGGGTTGGAATGTGAGTCAACTAAATCTCCTCGTCAGAGAGCATGTGCTATGTACTGCACCTGTCAGAGTCACTGCAATTGAAGAATGAGTCTCTACATGGGGAGCTCTGGCCAACCACAACAATGTGGACAACTGCTCCATCTCTGAAAGAGCCGAAAAGAGCATCGCTAATTATCCATACGCAGATCTCTGAAGATGGGTCTCTCTCATAGGGACCTCGAATTGGGTTCTCTCTCATAGGAACATTGGAAGGAACTCGTACTGGAGTTCACAATCGCTTGAGAATGGAGTATGAAGAAGTCTCCTCATCGGAGAACTGGATCTCTCCCACCTGGCTCAGAGAATGGTACTCTACTCTGGAGTCCCTATGAAACCACATGAAAACCCTAGCCAATATGGCATAGGGAATGGTATCTCTACTCTGGAGTCCCAAAGGATCACATGAAAACTCTGGCCGAAACACAAAGATGGGGACCACAAACAATGATGGCAAACATGTGCACATATGAAAATACCGCATACAAGTGCGTGTCTGAAACCGGAACCAATCTGACGTCGAGTCTGAATATCTGAACATCAGTAGAGTCTGGAAAATCTTGCTGGTCTGGAATTTGACATCTGAAACTGGAACAGACATGTGACTCTACACAATACCACCCTTTCTCCCATACTGGTTGGAATGACAAACATAGACCAAGTTGGGAGAAGACAACAATGATGGGGAAAACAAGGAACCAAGCCGACTTCATTTTTCGGCTTTTCTCAATCAAAATCATTTTTTGAAATATTTTTTTAAAGTTGTTTCATTTTTTACGGCTTTTGCAATTTTTTTAACTTGCGTACGATTTTTTTCTCCCTCCATTTTTTACGCTCCTTTTCAGAACACAATTTTTTTAACATCTTGGCCCCACTCTTTCTTTTGCAATTCTTCTTTTTTTAACATAAAACACTCGACCCAAAGTGGACTTAAAATTCAGCCCAATCTCTCTTCTCAAATAAGGCCTCCCCCTTTTTTCTCTATTTTTTTAAACGTGAGGGCCCCGTTGGGGAAAACCCTATTTAGGGTTCCCTATCGGGGAACCCTTTGCTCAAAGAGTGTCGCCGCGATGGGGTTTGACACTGGAGGGGCCGCCGAGCTCGATCTGGAGCACCGCCAGTCTGGAGGGGTGGCGCGAGGTGCGGTGAGCGTGGAGTGTTCTGCCTGGAGCACTGGAGCTTCGCCTGGAGGTGGTGGGTCCGAGGACGAGACCTCCGCTTGGAGCGCGAGATGCGATCTGAAGCAGCCACCGAGAAGAGAGGCATCGTGGTTTGAACTCCGCTGCTAGGGGCTGCCACCGACTGGAAGGAGGGAGGAGCCATTAAAGGAGGGGGCTTCACATCTGCCCTGACGACACCACCTAAAGAAAAGGGGCACCGCGGCCTGGAGTCACCGCTGGAGCGGTTGCGCAGCTTGAGATGGTTGTTCGCATGGGGCTGGGGAAGGAGAGACCTCCGCCTGGATTGGTGCCACCTTGAGGGGGCCTGGAGATGGCGGTCACGTGGCTGTGCAGTCGCCAAGTGCATATTTGGAAGAGGAGCGCGATGCAGGATATGCCATGGTTGCTGCACGGAGACGCGTGCCAGGAGATGCGCGCATGCAATATTAGGGTTCCACAAGAACAATAGAACTTGATCAAGTAATAAATCAAATCACGAACTACGATCGATCTTTGACAAAAAAAACATCTCCAATGATAATTCTTCAAAATCAACCAAGAACAACCCGTTCTGATACCATGTTAGAAAATAGGAATGCATAAGCATATCAGAAATAAAGAATAGAAAATATTGAACACGGGATTTTAACGTGGAACCCTATTCCCTAAGGCCCCGTTCGGTTGGGGGGTTACCCCCCACTTTGGGTGGGTAACCCCCCAAAACCCACACTTCTAACCCACTTGTGGGGCCCACTCCCTTCCCATCAAAAAAAATATATATTATACCATCATATCATCTAAAAATCATAAAATACTCAACTTCTACTCACTATTCCAAACTTCAATACAATAACATCACAACAACTACCCACTTTTCAAATTTCAATACAATCATACAATAATAACTACCAACTTTTCAAATTCCAATACAATCACATCATACAAACCCTCCTAACCCTTAACCCACCAACCAAACACACAAACTCAAATTCGGGTTATCCACCCCTGGATAACTCAGCAGCCGAACACCACCTAAGGAGCGGGGATGAAACCACGGGAGAATGCCTCAAAGGGTCGATGTATGCATTGCACTTTCTCACTAGATACAATGGGTGTGGGAGTCTATATATAGCCCCCACAGAGTCTCCACTTCCCACAACTGGTAGATGTGGGACTAAACAAATGGATGGGGTAAATGGATCCTAGAGAGATCCATTTACTCATCTCCTACATAAGTGATGCATACAACTTATACTCCAACAAACATAAATCTTTCAAATAGACCCATTCTTTTTTCCCTCCAGTAACAATTCATTTGTCCTTTTTTTGAAACGATATCTGTTAGAAAATATGATGCGGAAGCATATCAAAATAAAATGATAAAACTTGGAAGAACACGGGATGTTAATGTGGAACCCTACTCCCTAAGGAGCAGGATGAAACCACGGGAGAACACCTCAAACGGTTGATAGTCTATTGCTTTTCCCAATGGATACAATGGGTGTGGGGGCCTATATATAGCCCCCACTGAGTCTCCACATCCCACATACGATAGATGTGGGACTAAACAACTGGATGGGGTAAATGGATCCTTGAGATATCCATTTACCCATCTCTCACATAAGTGACGCATATAACAAATACTCCAATACTCCCCCTTAAGCTAGAGCATGCAATGCTCAGCTTGGACAAACAAAAAGAAATCTCAACTCACGCTACATAACACTACAGACAATATCAACTCAACGCACACAACTGTCGGCTGTTGTCGAGGGCGTTGCTTCTCATGTCGTGCAGGTAAGGAGGACGAACAGGCTGGAGTGTGAGTCAATTGAATCTCCTTGTCGGAGAGCATGTGCTCTGTACTGCGCATGTCATAGTCACTGCAACTGAAGAATGAGTCTCTACATGGAGAACTCTGGCAGGCTACAACAATGTGGACAACTGCTCCGTCTTTAAAAGGGCTGAAAAGAGCATCGCTAATTATCCATACGTAGATCTCTGAAGATGGATCTCTCTCATAGAGATCTCGAAGTGGGTTCTCTCTCATAGGAACCTCGGAAGGATCTCGTACTGGAGTTCACGATCGCTTGAGAATGGAGTATGAAGAAGACTCCTCGTCGGAGAGATGGGTTTGTCCCATCTGGCTCAGAGAATGGTACTCTACTCTGGAGTATCTATGAAATCACATGAAAACCCTAGCCAACATGGCATAGGGAATGGGATCTCTACTCTAGAGTCCCTATGGAACACAAGAAAACTCTGGCCGAAACATAAAAGATGGGGATCACAAACAATGATGCAAACATGTACACATCTGCAAAAGACCACATACATGTGCGTGTTTGAAACTGAAGACTCGGAATCTGACGTCAAGTCTAAAACTGAACTGTAGAGTCTAAACATCTAGCCGGTCTGGAGAAGATGACATCTGAATGGACATGTGACTCTACACAATACTCCTCCTTTCTCCCATACTAGTCAGAATATATGTCATCGACTATGTTGGGAGAAGACAAAAAATGGAGTTAAACAAAACGTTAATCAGCCGAACTCTTTTTTTCGGCTACTTTCAATCGAAATCATTTTTTAAAAAATCAACATCATTTTTTAGGCTAATTTCATTCCTTTTTTTAATACCCGTCTCATTTTTTCAACTTTTCCTTCCTTTTTTTAATAACCCGTTCATTTTTTTCATCATTTTTTTACGACTTTTCGTTTCCCTCTTTTTTTTTGAAACTTGCATCCTCTCCTTTTTTAAAACCAAGCCTCTCCTTTTTTTCACCTTTTTTTACTAATCCGACTAGCATCTCTCCATTCCTTATTTTAATCACATCCTTTTTTTACACGTCAATGGCCCACTTGGGCTTATACTTTCCCATCTCTCAAAACTTCTTTTTATAAATGACGGGTCATTGGGCTCTTTGTTCCCGCGAGCACTAGGGTTCCCATCGTGGGAACCCTCCTTCCTCAAAGCCGTTGCCCGCAATATGATCGAATGGGAGGAGAGATGCGCGATGTCGTGACACGATGCCTGATGGGGCGGCACGCTGGAGAGGCGTCGACTGGGACAAGCCGCCTGGAGCTGCTCGTGGAGGAGCAGCATCGTCGGGGCTTGCCGCCACTTGGGGGAGAAGAAGAGATGGAGAGGGGTCGTTGGATCCTAGATCTCCGCTTGAAAAGGGAGAAGCGACCTTTGCCGTTTCTTGCATGCCTGATGTGCACCGAGGGATAGATCACGCGGAGTGGGGGATACTCGAGGGCTAGGGCTTCCAGGCGGCTATGCATGCGACTGTGCGATGCCGCCTGGAAGGGTACCACCGCCTGGAGGGGTGGCCCGCCTAGGTGCAGAGCCCTGGAAGGGGATTCGTGGGCCTACTCCTTGGAAGGTTTGTGTGCGTGGGAGTAACTGGAGGCATCATTGAGAGCACCGTAAGGACTCCCCCTGGATATGGGGCTTCTGGAACTTGGAGCAGCACGTTTGGAAGGCTTGAACGATAGGGCGCACCATCTTCACGAACAGTAGATCTAGGATTTTAGAAAAACCCCTAGATTGAATCTCAAAATCTCGGAATGTAGAAGTACTAAATCGAAGAATACGAACTGCTTCTTCAATCTTCATAAAATTAGGGTTTCAACAAAACCCTAAAATTAAATCTCGATTCTCAAATAAAATATGAATACAATAAAGAAACACTCAAGAATCGAATCCGCTCTGATACCATATGATGCGGACGCATATCAGAATAAAATGATAAAACTTGGAAGAACGCAGGATTTTAACGTTGAACCTTACTCCCTAAGGAGCAGGATGAAACCACGGGAAAACACCTCAAAGGGTTGATAGTCTATTGCTTTTCTCAATGGATACAATGGGTGTGGGGGCCTATATATAGCCCCCACTGAGTCTCCACATCCCACAGAGGTAGATGTGGATCTAAACAACTGGATCGAGTAAATGGATCATGGAGAGATCCATTTACCCATCTCTCGCGTAAGTGACGCATATAACAAATACTCTAACAATATCAAATATAGCCTGACTCATATTTGATGAATAGATAAATAAACAGTGCATATCTAATATAAAACTTACCACTTGGATAAAACATAAAGGGGGGGTAATATATCATATATGAAAAAGCATTACAAGTACTTGTTGAAGTACTAATGAATTTAACCAAAAAAAACATGGGCCTTAATGAATTCCAAGGATCGAGGGTTAATTATTTGATCCACGTTCTACTCCTACTGGACCTTTGGGATGGAGAGGGAGCGAGAGAGAGAGAGGCTGGGAAAGAGAGGGAGGCTTCACAGAAGGTGGATGGCATATTTATCGAGGCAGAAGGTGTCGTTGGCAGGCTCACTGGGAGGAGGGCCCCTGCTCTGGGAGCACTCAAAGAAACAGTGTTTGCTTCCGTAATGGTCGAGACGGTCATGTTGTGAAGGTCTGCAGTGATAAATTGTGTGCTTCAGATGTGTCAAGACTGGTAATCATCGAATGGCATGCAAGGCGACTGGACTATTATGGCGAACGAGGCGGGGGATAGGTGGCAAATAGAATATAAACCCAAGATCGTTGTTTTGCATGGTCGGAGGGATCTGCATTGCGGCATTCTGGTGACTGATGATGATTCTTTCCTTCTCTGAGAAGGAGTCTCTTTCCTGGATGCAGTTAGATCGAGTCTTGGTAGAAACTTCACAGTGGGTGTTCTTCTGGATGATCTTGTGGCGATGGCTCATGATGTGGGATCATCGTTGTTATAGCTGGTAGCAAAGATGAGGCCAACCCTAGGTGGAGTCATCCTCATTCTTCGTGATAGAATGTTGACTTGGCATCACAACATTTTGGCGGTGATTCAGGGTCTGCCACTTTGAGCGTGGACGTGCAATTTCATTGCGTCAATGTTGGAGTATGTTGGGAGGGTTCTCGAGGTCCACTCCACTAGCATTCTGCCTAGCAAATCAGTGGATGTGGTGGCCTCAATGATGCTGAGACCAGAATGAGAACAATCGACAAGGGTGTTTCCCATGTGAGCTGGTGTTACTTTTACATCAAGGTGAGTCTTTGCAGCAACACCTCATCTCAACATGGTCTTTCTATAGCTACCTTATATCTGATTTGATCGTCGATTGAGATGTCGAAGAAGGGAGGGCTGACGACTATGGTCGCTGACGAAGGCTTCCAGAAATTTCTGTCGGATTCTTAAGTAGTGGAAATGTCGCACCCAGGATTCAAGGGGTTGCATGTCGTTACTCCTCACGTTTCAGAATTTGGCGACGAGAATTCATTCAATAATGCCAGTTTGGAGGGGCAACTTAAAGTTACAAGGCCCAAAGAGATGTATACAGATCCACCTAATTCGAATCCTTTTTTGTCGGAGCCTCTTATTTGGGTGGAGCAAAGCTCTCACAAATTCAGAAAGGACTATCTTGGCGGTAGGAGCCCGTTCCAATTTCGTTTGGAAGACTCGATGAGAGGCACTCCTCTTCCTTTTCTATATAAAAGGGCACTCAACATTTTGGCTGAAAAGGACATGAGTGGGGGTGGCCCTGTGACGGAGGTCTCGCCATCGACAGCCGAGGTCAAATCATGAGAGAGAAGCAGGAAGTGAGCAAGGGCAGAGGTGATTAGGTTTCACGGGGAGGCTCCTTCCCTTGGCAGGGTGTCATCACTGACGAAGTTGGGCTCCATGCACAAGGCAAAGATTCATGATCTTAATAAAAACGTGAGGCGGATCGAGGCGGTTTTCCCTTGATGAGGCGAGGCATAAGCCTCGAGGTGGTCGAGGCGTAATCCTCGATTTATATAGGAAAATATACATAAAATATAGTTAATCATAATTATATATTTTATATATATATATATATTTATATTTATAAAATCACAAATTTAGATATTCCCAACATATTCACCATATATGCTATGAGCATGAGAATATATAATATTCTTTGCATGATTTACTTTGAATCCTAATTCGTATTATCATCCATATATAACACTTCCATTTATGTGCATGGGTGAAGTAAACTTATATGACCAACAAATATTATTAACATACACAATATATAGTATGTCTATGTTGTTTTATATGTGTTATATGACTAGCATATATATTAAGATGTCTTGAATCCTAACCATCTGATTTGCTAAACTCAACTGAAGAATCGTTGTATGCCCCTCTGTCGCACCATACCCTACCAACACGGGGGTCTCCCTATCGACGATACCCTAGAGGGACCCAATTACCCTTTATTACATACATCAATAAATTGCAAATGACATCTCGCACGATATCGTCGATATATCAGCATATCGACGAGTATCGACCAAAACTTGAAGTTCTAAGTGTGACTTTCCCTCATATCAACCAATACCATCAATATTGATTTTCTATCTCGCTATGTCATGTTGTTGTTGCATGGAACTTCCTCTTGACTTTAGATAAAGCTTCGCTAAGGTAATTTTTGCCAATTTAAATGCATTTGGAGGTGTATTTCTTATGGATTTTGACATAAGAATTTTTAGTATAAGGCTATGATTTCTTGTATTTGTTAAGATCTTGGGAAGATGGTTTTTAGAGTTTTTGATGCATTCGCCCATATATATTCTACATTTTTGTTGGCTTTTCTTGAATATTGTAATATACAATCTTAGATGTTCCATTTTCTCTTTAACGAGCACCCCAACATAGAGAGTACCCCATCATCATCATCATCATCACGAGGTTCCCTGGCTCGTTCTTTATTTCACTGTGCCACCAATGACACCATTTCCACCTTTAGTATTGTTGTTGCCTATCCTCATGCGTAATGGATTATAAGGTAATGTACTTCTATATAACATCGAAGATTTATTGTGGGTATAAAGAGTCTGTGATGGAGCATGAGCGACAACAAATTGAAGATTATATGGATCCTTCATACAACTATTGGTTTTGATCGTCTTTGAGTAAGATTGTACTTTGTTATTAAAGTGCATATCTACTTGTTTTTTATGTAAAATAGGGAGCTTCCCCCGATACGTCCCCAGAATCCAGCAGCTTGTTGAAAGTGCATATCTACTTGTTTTTAGAACATGTGGTTATTTACTATTATGAAAGATATAATCTATATATTGTGACTTGATAATTTTTATTATTTACTTTCCAATATCTCAATGCAATGTAATGTGTATTAATATGTTAATATACATCTATTTTGTTTATAAGAGTGAATTTCAATGTCACTTACTTTTAATAACTAAGATGATCTTAATTCATGAAAAAAAACTTGTTGAGCCATTTTCAAGATTTCCACTGGTATCACCGATATATCCCCAATATTATCCCTTTCCAGACTATGCCAATACAATTTCGATTTAGATATTTCAAACCTTGCTTTAAAGAGGATCTCTAGCTGAATGTTTCCCTGCTTTTAGGCAGGAAGATTTTGTGGTCGAATCACTTAGTTGCTACATCTCTTCACTCGCTCTTGTTGCCTTTTTCATTCACCAAGCACCAATACCACCAACTCGCACTCTTTTTTTTAGGCCCAAAAGAGGGGGAGACACTCAGCGGTGTTCGCCCCAATTAATTAAAAAATGTTAGAAAATCGGAAGCGGAAGCGTAAACATGGATAAAAGAATAAACAAGAATAAGAACGCGGGATTTTTACGTGGAACCCTACTCCGTGAGGAGCGGGATGAAACCACGGGAGAAGCCCTCAAAGGGGCATATGCTCTATTGCTTTTTCTCAATGAGTACAGGAGGTCTGGGGCTCCTTATATAGCCTCTCCAGAGCCTCCGAGTCCCACCACTGGACGATGTGGGACTAAACAACTGGGTGGGGTAAATGGATCTCCTCCAGGATCCATTTACCCTGCTACAACACAATAGGCGCATACCACTAATACTCCAACACTCCCCCTCAAGCTGGAGCATGCAATGCTCAGCTTGGACAAACATAAAGAGACTCAACTCAACTCTACAAGACACTACGGACAATATCAACCCAACGCGCACATTGCTGCAGTCGAGGACGTTGCTTCTCATGCCGTGTAGGTGAGGAGGACGAACGGGCTAGAGTGTGAGTCAACTGAAGACTCGTAACCTGATCATCGAGTCTGAACTTGCGCCTGGAGTCTCCTCGTCGGAGAACTGGGTCTCTCCCATCTGGCTCAGAGAATGGTGCACTGCTATGGTGTACCTATGATACCACATGAAAACCCTTGCCCTCAAGGGGATGGTCCTCTGCTATGGAGTCCCTATGGCTCACATGAAAACTCTGGCCTGACAACTAGAAGAATGATGGGGACCTCTGACAATGATGGCAACATATGCTCATCTGACAATGACCGCACACTTGTGCGTGTCTGAAACTGGACTCGGAAGACAATCGTCGAGTCTGAACAACTGCGCATCACACCTGTGGACTCTGAATCTGAACATCGAGTCTGAATCTTGCGCATGGATAATCTTCATCTGGAAAACTGTAGAGTCTGAACAACTGATTGGCCTGGAATCTGACATCTGAATCTGGATCATGGAACATGGCCTGTGACTCTACATATACTCCCCCTTTCTCCCATACTTGTCGGAAAACATGCACATCGATCAAGTTGGGAGAAGACAAAGAGATACATAAATGGGGGAAAACAAAATAAGCCGTTACAAAAAAAAAAATTTCGGCTTATCAAATCATGAATTTTGGTTGTTTCCTTTTTTTTACGGCTCTTTTTTTTTGCATTTTTTTTTTAAAAATTGCATACGGCTTTTCTTTGTATGCGACTCTTTCAAAGAAAACTTTCCCCTCTTTTTTTTACCATGCGTACGGCTTTTTTTCTTGTTGTACGCGCCTTTTCTCATTTTCCCTTTTTTTTTAATGAGGCTCCCCTTTGTTTTAGCCCATGCACCTGCTTCATCCTCTTTCATTTCATTTTTTTTATGCTGGGCCTCGGTCCATACATATCTGCAGCCCACTTTTTCTATCATTTTTTTAATCTAACGGCAGCCGTAGCTTACGTGGCTATCTCTTATTTAGGGTTTCCATAGGAAATCCCTTCGAATAAAGCTACTGCCCCGATGGGGCTCCATCTATTTGCGTCGCCATCAGGGGATAAACTGGGAGGGGGGATCGACCACCGCCTAATATCGCCGTCGCCAGTTGAGGGATGAAGGGGGATCGGCCCTGCCGCCCTTGCACGAGATGGAGGAGCACAGAGGTGCGGCGCGGGGGTGGAAGCTGCTGGCGGGCGGAGGTCAGCGCGCATGGGTTGCGCATGGCTCCGCCTCTGGAGTCATGGCGAGGCGCGCTATGTGCTGTATGTGAGCACGTCGCTTATGCTCCTGGATAGATCGGAGGGGCCAAAGCACGCAGATGGCGTGCGCGGCGGTCTGAAGTTGCGCGGCATCCAGGTCCAGCATGGGGCTTGGACTTTACGGCTGGAGGAGGGGCTGCACACCTGGATCTGGGCTCGCATCGCCGCCAAGAGCTATGCTGGATGGAGAAGGGGATGTCGCCTGCGCCTCGATGGGGTTGCGCCACAGAACAGATCTTCACCGAAATCGAACTCTGCCTCGATGGGGTTGCGCCTCGATGGGCTCGCTGGGGGTACGCGCGCGCGGCTGAAGCGCGATGCGCAGCCGCACCTGTGCCTGGGACCTGCGCCTGAGGCTCTGGAGACTGCCGTATGATGAAAGAGGTGCCGCCTCTGTCTGGAGGTGCACGAGGCCGAGAGAACAGAGGCGCACGGGGCCTGGAACTTTACTGCTCGTCGCAGTAGCACCGCCGATGCCACGGTCGAGCGAGAATCTTCACGAACAGGTGCCGCCGCAGAATCAACAGGAACTTCCAGGGTTAAAAAAAACCCTAGATCTCATGAACAAACAACAATATTCCTCAACTAATAAATCTTCACGAACAAAGAGCCCTATGAACGAATCTCCAAAAATAAAGAACTCGAAAAATTCACGAGAATCGACCAGCTCTGATACCATGTTAGAAAATCGGAAGCGGAAGCGTAAACATGGATAAAAGAATAAACAAGAATAAGAACGCGGGATTTTTACGTGGAACCCTACTCCGTGAGGAGCGGGATGAAACCACGGGAGAAGCCCTCAAAGGGGCATATGCTCTATTGCTTTTTCTCAATGAGTACAGGAGGTCTGGGGCTCCTTATATAGCCTCTCCAGAGCCTCCGAGTCCCACCACTGGACGATGTGGGACTAAACAACTGGGTGGGGTAAATGGATCTCCTCCAGGATCCATTTACCCTGCTACAACACAATAGGCGCATACCACTAATACTCCAACAAAAAACAACAAAGTTAAAAAGCGTTTTACAAAGGTAAAGAAAAAGATGCCATACAGGAAGCTAACCCAACACCCAATCACCGACCAATCTTGCACAGTGTAACACGATGTTTTCCTTGTAAAATCGTTGTCCCGTGAAAAGAGCTGCATTCCTGCCCAGCCAGATCGCCCACAAGCTTGCCACAGGCCACAGAAGCTCCTTCCTCTCCTTATTTCTGTTAGCCACCAACGAGTCACAGAAGGATGCCAAGTCTGAAGTGCAAGCCTAATCCACAGCCGCTTCCTCCCAAACCCCAATGACCTTAGGGCACGCAAAGAAGAGATGCTCAATGGACTCCACTGCATTTTCGCACAAGACGCACCTATCAGAGATATTGCCAAGCAGCCTTGCGCAACGATCTCTCATCACTCTTTGCCATACTTAGCCATCCCTCTGCTCCACATTAAAACTACCCCTTTGCTCCACATTAAAACTCTCGTCACACCTAAATCATTTCATTCGATGTTCAGAGTTAACAATACTTCCTACTATTGTGATAAAGACTACTTCAAGAATCAAATCTTGTCTCATTATTTGTGGTTAATAATGAAGGGTAATGACAACAAATTATTAGGTAGTTTAAAAACCTGGGTATGAAGACCAAGAAGATAAGGATACTTTTTTGAAAGGAAAAAGGTTGTGGTGTCATAAAGACGTACACAAAAAAACTTTACATTCACAGGTTCATAACATAGTTATATAGGCCAAGAATCCTTACGACCAATTTTAGCTTGCCATGATGCCCAAGGAAGGATTGCCTGAATTTTGTAACCCAGCACATACGTCCTAGATGACCTAAGCAACTCCCAAAAGGAGCAAGCATCCTCAGTGACCACTTTCATAAGCCTAGCCATAGTCCAAGTATCCCCGATATGGGACATGAGAACAAAAGGTGGTCTAAATCCTCCGACCCACATCACATCTCGAACAAGTACCATCCATTCCACTGAAAAAGGCCCTCCGAGCCCCTGTCATCAACTAGTCCTATCCGAATAGTCAAAAGAAGAAATTAAGTCGTTGAGGGATCCTCCAACCTTAGATATGCCCCCAAGTCCCAACAAGCCATGGCAATGCTAGGATAAAAAACAAAGGAAGCATATAAATCCTTGAAAGCCTTCTTCACATTGAAGTGGCCATCAAACCACCTCTAGTGCTCTCTCCTTTCTACGGGCTCCGAAAGTTGAGAAAGGGACTCAACTCAATCAACTCCAGAAACTTCATCACACATTGATTGGATATCTTAAAACGGAAACGAGAACCAAGTCCAATCGGCCTAGGCTCCCCCATCAACAACTCCCTATCAACATCCAAACAAAAAAGCGAGAGATACTAGATATCTTAGAAGTTCTAGTTTCTAATTTATATTAGATTGCCTTTTTTTAAATTCATGGTTATCATGAATGATGTACTGCATAATATATATGTTGTTTTACTTATTTATTTGGTTAATTTCCAATATCGGTCTAGCTTTTGTAGCATTTACAGTATGCAATATAACATATTGTTAACATGCTAAATACACCTCCTTCATATCTATAAGAGTGTATCTGTATGTTAGTTTTTGTTCTAAGAACTAAGATGATTTTAAAATTGGTGAAAAAATCACTCTTGGTGCCATTTTCAATATTTCCATCAATATATCCATTTACAAGCATGTTGATACGATATCGATATTTCACACCTGGGGTGATACGTGAATTCACAAGAAGTCCTATCATAATGTATCACCCCAACTGGAGGCCAAACACCTACCATTCCCATCCCCTTAACCAACAATAAAAGATCTTTTTTTCAAAAGACCAACGAAAAGATACCTTTTAAACAAAACCAGGTCTCAAGCTTCCTTCTTGCATTTACCATTTCGCTTCTTCTAAAAAAGATTTGCACATTACCCTTTTACAAAATAAGGGTTAGTAATTCATTGTTATATAAACCAGTTATACATTTATATATGGGCTTGACCTGCTGTAAAACTAGAGGGATAAAAGAGAAATGAGTGAGGATGACACTTGTTTCTTAATCCGATTGAAAACCTTTTTGGGGAAAAAAGAGAGTATGACGTCGAGAAGACGCCTACCCTGTAATCTGATTGAATACTAAAATGAGATTTTAAAATAGTATGTTCATTCACGAGAAATCGTATCATAATTTATCACTCCAACTAGACCAAACACACTCCCACCCTCCCACACACAAACAAGCCATCTTTTTTTATAAGATCAGCAGCAAAATATCTAGTAAACAAAACCAGACACCTACACTTTCATTATGTGAAAAATTGAAATCCAGAGAGACACGGTGATTTTTCGTGGTACAGATGTGGCATGTCCAATGTGGTTCACCGCTCCTGGGGATTTTTTCAGGGTAAGTAATAATTTCGGTTCCCATCTATGGACTCGAACCCAGAATGGGTCCCCAACTTTAAAGCGTAACGAAAAGGGTCCCAAGTCCGTTGGAAAAACGGAAAACCAATGTGTCATTAAGATTTATGGGGAAGCATACAAAATTGCCCGAAATCCAAAGGATTTCCAATCATTTCCCCTCTATATCTCCAACCCCTGCGGCCCTGCCCAACCCCACCTTTCCCCCTCTAACCCTTTTCACTCGCCCGTGAATCACGATGCCCTAGTGCACCTGCTTCCCTCCTTCATCGCCCAGGTGAACAGCGACCGCACACAGGTGCACCGCGAAAAGCCTCCCCTTCACGCGTCACCCCTCCCCCATTCCCATCCGACGCCGCAACACCTGCGAGGTCAGGAGCTCCATCCGCACAGGTGCACCGTAAGAATCATTAATCATTCCCCTTCTACTTCGTGCAGCATCCCCCTCCCCATATCTCCTCCAACGCAGGAATCACGTCTACACATTCGAATTGGATCCAAAGTTCCAAGCAACTTACATCTACACATTTAATCACTGCGACACGTGCTGCCATTTAATCCACATGTAATGTTACTTGAACTTGTAATGTTCCATGCAACAGCACCTGTTACTGCTTAAATTTTGTTGGCAAAACTTTGATATTTTTAAAGAAAGCTAAATCTCTTGGGTATACTGTATGAGATAGAGGGCGAAAGGATTGGAAATCCTTTGGATCTCGAGGGCAATTTTGTCTACTTCCCCATAAATCCTAATGTCATTGTTTTGCCGTTTTCCAAACGGACCTGGGACCCTTTTCGTTACGATTTAAAGCCAGGTATCCATTCTGAGATCGGGCCAATAGATGGGGACCCAAATTGTAAGTTACCCTTTTTGAAAAAAAACATCGAGGGATGTGGAGCGCATATTCATTGCATGTGATGAAACTAGGGATGAGTGCCTTGGTTCTTTGATTGGGTAGTTGGACTGCTCATGTTTGATCAGTTTCTTGGCTTCTCTAGGCATCACTTGTTACAGAATGCATAGCGAACAAATGCAAACTCTAGCATTTTCTGGTCCCTTTGTTAAAGAAACATGTCTAAGGAAAAAGATTTGTCGAAATGCAGGGTGGTCCTTTCTTATTTATAGAAGCACAAACTATTGACATTAAAACTCAGGATCGATTGCCCAATATCCTTCTTACATATCACATAATGACGACAGCTACTTAAAACCAAGTAAAACCTTGACCTTTTCCCATAATTAGATTGTGAGACGCATTTTTAAACATCTAGCAGAAACATGCATAGCAGAAATCAAAGGAAGGAATACCATATGATGTTTGAGTCTATTTACCAGACTAATAGCCATATTCTTTAAGAAGATTTGGAATGCTAACCTGCCAGAAAATGAAGTTACTACGGATAGTCTGTTCCACCGCTTCATTGGACCAAGTGTCCCTATTCAGCTTCATAACACAACACCAGAAATTCATCACTCTGTGGGGTGTAAAAAATAAATTATTTATTTGTGACAGAGAATATGTAAATAAATCACCATGTGAGAGCTAAATTCTTCAGTTGATTGCAGATTGACAAGAAGCCACTTATCCTGGAGAGAAGCCTCCACTTTTGCCTAAAATTGTTGACCAGTGTAAACAATTTGATTCCATTGGCATTATTTAAAACCATGATCCAATAAAATTAAGAAAAGTAACAGGAAAACTTTCAGTTCTCAAATAAAATTGCCAATGTCAAGTGCATAAGTTTGCCTAATATTTAGGATACAAGAAATATAGAGTGACTATTTGCATTACAAGAGAATTTTAGTGTAGCAGATTGGATAATCCCGTGTAATCATACTGCCTACAAAGGGCTTCTGGTTAACAAGTCAACAAGCACTTCCTAGAATGCAAACATTATTATATTTTGGAACAAGAGGGGAAACACGAACAGGTGGACTTGAACCACGATCTTTTAGGTGGTAGACACACTGCACTACCATCAGATCATTAAGTGGGTTCAGAATGCAATTATTATAATGAATGAATTTTACATTTCTATCCTTTCGAGCTTTTCCAGTAACACATATGACCCTACCTTTTTGCCAACAACACTTGTGCTCTTAACAAAGCTATAGAAAAACTTTTATATCCATTGGGTTAGTTGATGTCCCTTTACCATCCACAGGTAGTGACACGCCTATTTATTGAATGATAACAAAACCTCCAAACGATTAGAGTAGAGCCGGAGTATTGTTCATCAAAGTTGCTTTCTTGCCATAGCCACTAGTAACTATTGAAGTTGGTCCTCTCTACCTTCCTAGTGTCTTCTTAACTTTGGCTTGGTAAAATTTGAAGGACCATTAACCAAACTTTTGAGGAGTCGTCCTTTCGTTTTTTTTCAAGAAAAGAGCCTCATAAAAGCCCCCTCTATGCAATGAACTCCAAAGAAAGGGGTAATCAGTAGAATTTAAGGATTTGCAAGACCGCCGTAAATGTTAGGTCCAAAGGGCACCTCCTAATCATTTTCATGTGAAATTTGACAAATAAACTATAGCCACATTCATCACTGCCTTCTTTGAAATAAAAGAACAAACTACATTATCCATATCCTCAACCTACCACATTTAGAGTATTACACTGAATTCTAACTATCACAAGCCTGGTGGTCAGCCTCCAGACTTCAGAAATATTGATCTCCAGCAGTCACTCAAAATACTTCCAGAGACTTTCTGCAAAGGACCTTCTTTGTACCTCCAACAGAGACATACTCATTAGCCTTTTCTACTGTCCACCCCTCATGCACCTCCCCTATCCCAACAAGCTTCGCAACACCTAGATCCCCACTGTCCCAATTGAACATTAAAATATAGAAAAAAAAGTGGATTTTAAGTACTAGAATTTTCATCTAATCGTCTCGGCCAAGCCCTTGCCAATTTTTTAACGATACTATAAGGATATGCAGTATGCAGAGGCATTTTATACCACATAAATGCAAACTGTCCACAAAAGAAAGAGCATTCACAGTATACCTTGTCAAATGGTCCATGATGCATCAATGCAAAAGGTGGCCGATACAAAGAAGCAAGATGATCACGAGAACTATTTGCAGTGGATGCAGCATCTTGATCAATTTCCCAAACACCCGTCTGTTTTGACTCCTCTTCAAAATTCCTAAATGCGACAACCGAACTTGGATTTATCCTAAAATGACCAGCAAATTAAAAATATCAAAGAGGGAAACACATCCTAAATCAATAAGATAGAAGGGCAAAACGATTTTGCCACATCCAAGGTGCGAAGGAAGCAGCGAACCTATCAAGATCAGTGGATCACCCAACAAAAATAAACAAAGGATCACGATATTAGGTTCAGCATCAATTGGCATGTGATGTACCTATAATACGCAGCATCATCATAAAGAGCCTCTCTTTTCACAGGTAAAGGGGCACGGACTTCCTCCTCTTGAATAGCCTCAAGTGCATGCCTATTGGCCTCAGCATCCTCCTTTACGCTGCAGCCAAGCGAACAAACCCATTATTTACCGAGAGATGGTCCTATCACACCAAAAAACAGCAACTCGGCCCACGATAAATATAACTAGTCAATGCAGATGCCCAATGCTAAATCATACAAATGCTACATGTCAATTCCAATGTACCTCACATCTCCTTCGGCCGCATGAGCCAAAGAAGACCCAGCGACCCCTCCCGCCTCGTTACCCACATAGAACAATTGCAAGGCCTCCTCGAGGTTCCACGCCGTGGCCTACATTACCGCGAAACACAACAAATATCGTACCTTTCACATCAAACAGAGCAAGGTACCCTGGAAGGCAAATACCCACAAAAAGATCCGACGAAAGGCGGCGCCTTTAGACGGCGATCGCACCTTTAGAAGCAGAAAGGAACGGGGAGAGGACCTGTAGGAACCGCGCAGCAGTCTCGGCAGTCTGCCCGACGGCGATTTCGAGGAAAGAGGAGACGAGTTGCTGATCCTGCGGCGATGGGCGGTCGGTATTCATCGCTAAATTGAAGGATTGCAGATCGAGGATTGGTCGTCAGATTGGATGGAAAGCGAGGAGAGGAGATAGATAGCGTTGCTTACGATCGCGAAGAAAGGAAGAGATCCTTTGGCTCTGGCTTTGGGTTTGGGAGCCGATCGAGTTGGTGGTGGAGGATGAGGACTCGGGGGTGACTCGGGAGTGGGGTTTGCTTCTATTCATCACCCTCTTATACATGAGAGATGGAGGGAGGGAGATCCCCTTTTGTTGTAATTAGATCTCCACAAGTAAATTTGGTTAGGAAAATCACTCTTTTGTTTGTTTTTTAAATATAAAGAAATAACTTTATGATTATTAATTAGCTGGGAGAAAAACTTGCACTCATTATCACATCAAAGCATATATGGGCATAACTAATGTCAAGTCATGAATCTTTCTTGGGCCGTAGGCCGGGTCGATGCCTGGGATTTTTTTGTAAATCGACGACCGGGGCTCGGCCCAAGGCCCTAAGATTCAGGCTCGGGTTCAGGCTGAGCTCGGCCCGCTCTCAACTTGCTGAGCAAAAGTGGTGAAAGAGTAACTCATAGGATGGGGTTGACGTGGAAGGGTTTTGGTTATCGTCGAGGAAGGGATGCCAGAGGGGTGCCAGCACGAGAGGGATCGTAGCTTCGTAGGGAGGATTGGTGGTCGGGGAGGGAGTGCACCCGCTTAGGAGGGAAGGAGGGTAGTGGATTGGGTCGGGTTATCGTGAGTTATGGCTAAGCTCGTCCCGAAATGAAATTTTGGGAAAAATGGATATTTGAACCCGACCCATATGTGCATCAAGTTCGGATCGACTAAAGCTTTGACAGGTTGGGTCAGGGTCAGGTCCGAGCCAGCTTGATCCAATGTTCAACTCTAGGGTGGGTGGTTAATCATTTTTTCCTCAATGTGAAATAAACTTACACCAAGATAATTAGATTTCTTTACTGTCAATCTAATTATGATATAAGTAAGCTCAAATTAGAGCAAGGGATTTATTCCACTTTCGAAGTAATACCTCATGTGGGCATCTTTCTCGTTAAATACACACTTAATTTTGAAATATAGTATGGAATGTATACGTATCAACAACGCACAAGTTAGTCGAATATGCAAAGAGAATAATAGACGTCAAAATACAGAAGTAAAGGTACGTTGAGATGGCCCTAAGCATCACAGCCTATAGTACATAAATAATAATTCCAAGTCTTTTTTTAACGAATATCGAAACCACACCATCACAAATTTCCCTCTTTATCTTCGGGAAAGGTCATGTCCTCATTTGTAACGTTGGAGACGATGTTATGGCATATAAGATTCTCATATATGTTGTGCATAGTAAATATGAAAGGCATGTGATTTATCCTCATAGTAGTCGGATTGTGGATTTGTCTTTATTCATGAACACTATGTAATACATACTCATAGAATTTTTCTTAGGACAATGGAAAAGATCCTTATGTGCATGTTTATGTACATGAATTACATACAAAGTAGATAATATCGGTATCGTTATCAATATCGTCGATTTCAACCCGATTTTGTGAAGAAAATAACCTTCCAAGGGTAAATATCGGCGATATATCGGTCATATGTCAATATCGATATATCGCCGATATATCACGATATGACTTAATATGGTTACAACGAGAAACTCTGCTAATTAGAAGACCAAGGTGTTGATAAAAGGGTAAGCTGACCGATACATGCCATTTTTTTAGCAAGGTGATGGATCCTGCTAGTCAAATTGATCAATCAAACATAGTCATTAGGTAAAATTGATGGATTATTTTTTTTTTGTGTGTGTAAAGGTGATAAATCACATTGTATTTCAAGAAAATCGTTGAAACGAGAATCAATCAATCAACGAAGCTAACATAGAATCCCAAATTGATCTATCGCATTGTTATTTTAAAGACAAATTGTATATATGACTCAAAGATCTACTCAATCACGGTTATCAATTCGTCAATTTTTCACCATATATAACTTACGAATTTCTTTAAATAGATATACTTATAAACTTAGGATTTACATAAATACCCATTTGATCTTTCTCTTCAAAAATAGTTATACATTTTTTATGGAATTATCCTTCCATTGATGCATTGTTAGTAACATCTAACGTTCTAAGTTGTTGAAGAATGTGTTTTATGAGTCATGTTTAGTCTCACACCATGGGATGGTGATAATTGATCACACTGATAGTTCTATATACAGAGTCTCGCACCCATTATAATATTTGAAAAAGATGAATGGAATATCAACCATTTGAGGTGATTCTCCCATGATTTCATCGTGTTCCTTAGGGAGTAGGGTTCCACGTAAATCAAAGTCTTCTCTATACCTTGTTCTTGGTTTTATTCTCTTCCACAATATTATTTTCAACATGGTATCAGAGCAGATCGATTTCTAAGATTTGATGATTAATGTACTTTGTTTCAGTTACCCGTTTATTTCGAGTTTGAGTTTTTACGATGATAAAGCTTGGAGATCGAGAAAGCGTGTGAAACGACATGATGCTGCTAATGAAATGGATGAAGAGCATGAAGTTTGTGGAGTTTTCGTCACAGATATTCGATTTTTGTTAAAAAAAATTATCTTATTTTCTCAATTCTGAAAATGCTCTAGCACCAACATGGCTTCCCCAGCCACCTACGATGGTGCTTATCCACCCTGAGGAGAGATCCAAGATAGCCCGATGTTGTCTCCATCTATCGTCGACATCTGAGTCGTGCATTGTGCCATGATAGCACCAAAGAAAACGAGCTCCCCCTCGTTTTCTGGCAGAGGGACAACATAGCAGCAGTGCCCTTGAGCGCCCATTTGAACCTTCGTACTCTATCAATGGGTTCAGCGAAGCTCGATATCGACGTGCGTGCAGCAGCGTGAGGCGTAGAAGATGGGTTCTCGTTAACCTTAGAACACTAAGGGTCTGTTTGGTAGGGGAATAAGGATCGGAATAAGCCATTATTCTCCTCTTTACTTATTCCTCCTTATTCACATAAAGGACTTTTATAATTCTCCTTATTACACCTTATTCCTCTTATTCTTATCGTTCCAGCCGAAAAGGAATAGTGCTTATTCTAGCTTACTCCCTATCCTTATTTCTGTTTATTTCCAAACCGGCCCCTTGAAGGTTGATGGGTTCCGCACAGACTTTGAAGGAGGAAAGCCCACTTTCTTTTTTATATTCTTCTCTGTTTGTATGGGCCCATCAGAGCCTTTAATTTGCACATCGTTTAAAAAGGGAGTGCCACAACCTGGAGAAAGTATAGGGCCGGAGCTGTGGTCAGAAAAAAAAGGAGGGCAACCCATGGAAAAAAATGACGGCCGAAGTAAGGAAAAGGAGAAGGTGAAGAAAAAAATGAGGGATAATATTGCAGACAAGAGAGAGGAAAATGCTGAAAATAACGAGATGGGTCTAAAAAAAGGTGGTGAATGGTTAAAAAAAGGAAAGAACAATATGTTAAAAAAATATTCAAAAATGAAGGAAGGGTCAAAAAATAGGTGAATAGACCATGTAAACAAAAGGAAGAAAAAAGAATATGTTTTCATGTTTATTTTTCTCTTTTCATTTATTCTGTTAACTTGGTCATTTTCGATAAATATGGGAGAAAGGGGGAGTGTTGGGTAGTTGTTCGGTAGAGGTGTCAAGTCATAACGTTGTTTAAATTATTGGGTAGAGGTTTTCAGATGCTATTGTTGTTTGAGGCACTCTATATTTGAGTGGTCTATTTTTCATGAAGTTCTCCAGTAGGAGACTCATTGTTGACTCCATCTATGGATGAGCATTGCATAAGGTCGACCCGACCCGTTGAAGCCTAGCCCATGCTCGAGCCCAAACAATAAACGGGAGGGCTTGGCCCTTAAATTTTGCCAATTCCAAATTCGGGCCGGGTTGGGGTTATGATGGGATCAAGCCCGAAGCCCGTGGCTCGGCATAGATATAGGTCTGCAAGAGACCTGGACAGATACGGGAGTTGGCCCAGCCCAAGTGATGGGTTTAGGGTGGGGACTTGGCTCACTAGGGTCCCAAATTCCCAATCTTCATTCCATCGACCCAAACAGGAAACACGACACCCACACACGCCCTCGCCCCCACCTCTATTGTGCCCTAGCGTCGTCGTCCCCTGCGCCCCTCCTTCCTCCGCATATCCATTGCTTGCAAGCCCTCCATCTCTGCTCCTGCAAGACTAACACCCTCCCTCCCAACAACGGCGTTGATGCAATGCACACTTCCCCTATTGTTGCCCCCTAATCTACTATTGCACCCTCCCTCCCGTCGTGGCTCACTATTCTACCTTCTTTGCCCTTCACATCCCCCACGACACCGACTGTCCTCGTCCATAACTCCTCCACCTCAAGCATTTTTCTCCGCCACGATTGGAGAAGAACCCACTACAGAACTCCAACTTTATCGCTTCTCAGGTCTCTGTTCACCCTCCAGCATGCTTGATAGGCTTCGACTATGCATTTACTAACCCCCTGCAAGTCAATTCGTTCAATGGTCGGCGCTTCCAAGGTGTCTCCGTTCTATAGGATTTTCATCGGCGACTCTTCGTTGATGAGGAGCTTCAGGAACCATCGACCCTTCTTCAGTTGCCTGCCACCTTTGTGATCCCCTCATGAAAGTTTTCCAACCTTCAGAGGAGTAACAAGAGGTCGGAGGAGGAAGCTCATTCATCGTCGAAGTGCAACCATGTAATTGTTGTGCACTAAGAAAGAGGACCAGACATCGAAGAGCATATACTGTCTAATTGCCTCGATCGGATGGTTCATGATGAGTCCAAGCCTCAGCTATGAAGTACCAGCCTTGATTGGACTGAGGCAGCTCCTGAAGCATCGAGGCCTTCCACGTGGCCCCAAACCTGCAGCCGACCCTACATATCACTCCTAGCTTATGCGAGTATTAGGGGTGCACATGGATCGGATTGGATCGCATTTTGGCTTAATCCGTATCCAATCCACACATAACAGATTTTTGTTTTTTCCAGTCCAATCCAATCCATTAAACATCCAAATCCAATCCAATCCAATCTACCGGATTACGGATTGGATCGGATTGGTTCGGATTTTTAATGCTCACCTAATCTATGATTAAGTTTGTAGCATAGTCTAATTCGACGTTCGAATCATGGTTCTAAATTTGAGATTATATATAAATGTAAAGAAAAGAATAGTTAATTTTTGGAAAGCAATTTAACTTAAATTTTTTGAAAAGCAAAAATATATATGCTTGTTATGAATTTATTACAACAGATCATTGTATAACTAAATAAAAATAACATACTTGTGATACGTAGAAATCATAAAAGAATCAGATTGACTTTGAATAAAATTGCAAGTTTGTAAATATCAAATAGGAACTACAACTAGATAACTACGCATGCGCAAGGAAGACCTAGCTGCGCATGCGCACAATTTAACAAGGACAACATCCGACGGAGATACATGTGCACCTGAGGGTGGAGATGTGTGTAGCGCAGGTGAGTGTTTTGTTTGTAATGGGTCCCGAGTGGGTTTAGGTTTATGTATTATTATTTTTAGAAGTTTGTTTCGTTTGAAAAATGGAAGGGCCTAAAGGACATTGCGGGTAGGTATTACTTTTTTCTAAACCAACTAGTAGGATGAGATAAAGGGTTTTCCAGCAAGTTGTGTGTAGTAAAATACTAAAACTTGAATTGGAATAGGTTTAAGTTATGAAGAGACTGCCTTGGATATTTACACATAGCTTTCAAATAAAATGTAATATATAATATGCTTTATTGAGAATAAATAAAGTAGTATATAATATTATTTATTAACGGATTAACGGATTGGATCGGATTGGATTTTGACAATAATCCGATCCAATCCATAAATGAACGGATTTGTAAAATTCCAATCCGATCCGATCCATTAAACTTATAAATCCAAACCGATCCAATCCAGTGACAACGGATTGGATCGGATTACGGATTTTATCCGATCCATGTGCACCCCTAGCGAGTATGCATGGCGCATGTGAGCTGGGGAAATTACAGCCTAAGCTGCCCTTATTCTTCATATTGCTTACATGTCCAATCGGCATGCGCTTCATGTGCAATATCTGGAGAAATTGCGGGGGGGGGGGCCCTTTTGAATTCTTGTACCTCACACACTTGGATAATTATAGGGGAGCCCTTGGACTTTCATATTTGCAAAAATTCCCCTCCAAAGGCATGTTTGTGATTAAACTTGATTTTCTTTAGTTATGTCCCTAGACTATTTTGCTTACATCTTGAACATATGGAATATGTTTTCGGTGAGTTCAATTTCGTTTTATTGCTTATTAGATGCTCTACATAATGGCATGAATTAATTTATGTTTTAACACTTGGAATAGTATATTTAAATTGAGATGTGAAGTATCTTTGCATTATTCTTCTGAATGCCACATGTCTTAATTTGTTGCATCAAATGAGAATGAAATTAATGATACATTTATTTTCTCAATGACCTTATCATTTAGGGGTGATTTGTGTGTATATATATATACACACACACACACATGTGTGCATACCATATCATTATGTTGCTTTTTGTACTTAATCTAAAATGCATTTTGTTCATGCATCATCTATTACATCATATTTTATGCATTGTTAACCTAGGTAGATAAATTAATCACTTAATTTTGATATCAAACTCTGATTAATCATTAAGGTAGCCCGTGTCCCTGAGCTCGATGATAGGATTTCCATGTTAAAATAATATGTAATTAAATTGAGCCTCTCCTTACGGAGATAATTCAGGCTCGGTCTGTGATAGATCGTTGAGTGCCCATACTACGATTCGAAGTTATTAAGAATGCCACTCAACGATTCATCCATGATGGAAACTCCATTGTTGATCAAATATCTATGCAAATCATTGTTATCACTCCAATCTCCATCTACGTCAGCCGTAGCACACACAAATAATCAAGGAATGTATACATTTCAACCTTGATCAAGAATATTATCTATTTATTTTTTGATAAAGTACTCGGTTGTTTTTTCATGTGTTCTAACCTAATATTAGTGATTGGGGTTGTTTATGATTTAGAGCTAAAATTAATTAGTGAATGCCCAGTATTATATTTAATATTATAGCAATAGATATGTCATATGTGTATACATCTTCTGGCCGGTTGAGTATAGTAGTTGAATGTTCATGATTCTTGTCGTGGTTGTTATTTTAACATTACCCTTTAATAGAGGACAAATACACAAAATGAGGAAGACTCCTACAACGGAGAAAAAGGTTGTGCTTAGGAAAGAACATGAGAAAGAAGACCAGGCTGAACCCTAAGGATCTAACTAATGAGCACGTCAATCTCAATCTTAGGTGTAGAACCATTTGACCAAGATAGATGTTGTGGATAGCAAGGAGATGTGTCGTTGTAATCATTGCAAGAAATCGTTATCATGCCAAACTAAAAGTGCCACAAGTCATCTCATACATCATCTAGATAATACCCTTTTGTGCGTGCTCCAACAGTAGTCTCTCCAGTAGAGGCTAACCTCTTGAGATCCTACACAAGAAAAAAGGATCCAAATGCACCAATGTATACAGAAAGTGATCAAATGAAATGCAGAGCATGCAATAAATAATCAAACAAACAAGTGACATACTACACAAATAAAAAAAACAAATCCAGTTACACGCGCCTTCCGGCAAATAAATAACATCTTAGAAAATACTATATAAAAGCAACCTCATCTGATTTTTTCTAGATTTTCTAGAAGTGAGATGATAAATTAAAAATGTTATGAACAAAAGCGTTATTTTGTGTAAGCAAGGAAACGGTAGGATAAAAATCAAATGAAAATCAAAGATATAGAGCATAAAAAAATCTATCTAGATATATTTTTAGATTTCAGTTGGATATAATATGCATTTACAATAATTCAAAATGCTCGAATCATCCAAAAATTCCATAGGAGTCAAATTACAATATTTCTCGTTGAATCATTTTCCAAAAGTTTGGTACACCTTAACCAGCAACTACCCAAGAATCAATACCATATGGAATTTTTATGAATAAAACAAGTAGAAGTGACATGATTCGATAATTAATTCATAGGTAGTTCAGATAAGTTCAAAAAATTACCGAATTTAATACATGATAGAGTTCATATGCGGAACAAAATGACACTAAAATCAACCAAAAAATCAAGGGGTTAAGGATCGATTAAGTCTAAATTCAGGAATTTATATGTTGGACATGGTTTCTCATGATGAGCCATTATGCAATAAAAGCTAATGCAAATCACTTCTTAATCTGAAATGAAGAATAAATAATTTGCATAATAGGTCCCTTTCGTACAATTAAAGTGATGTACCGTGGGCATCTTGATATCATACATCTATTGATCCAAATGTTCGATCATAGAGGCCGATGCAAAGTTAAATATCTGAGGGGTTAGATTGAGGTCTCATCAACGTCGTCAAGTGATTATCAATAAAGGATCTCCATCTAAGTAGGAGATGTCAATCCTTACTCCACAGACCGACATACAACCAACCTCTTGATGTAAGTCCTCTGCATAGGAATAAAGATTTGAAGGTGTCAGATAACTTAGGTCAAAGAGTTGACTTCTTGAGATTGAGATAACCAAAGTCAATATCATATGTTGTCACGATATATGCACACATCCTCTAGCCGGAAACAGATGTATTACTACATGTCTGAGTATGTACATTTGGTAGACCACTATGTTGATGACCTAATCAAGGTCTATACACAGGCACACTGGTGTGCATACAATGAAATATGAGTAATACGATCTCTCAACGATCATACATGTTCACTATTGAACTGGAAGACATGAACTCACTCATGAAATATTTGGATAAATCAAATTACAACATTCATAATCTTATTCTGGAAATGAGACACTATTTGAAGGTACGATATATGCTTTTGGAAAGCATGTGATCGATATCAACTCCCAATGATCGAATGAGAAACTTACAGATAAAAAAATGAATGAGACTTCCGAAATAGGATCAAAACTTCGGGTTTAGTCATAATCTTCCAGTATGCAAGATGTACACGTATTAAGAATAATTGAGGGTGATGTGATCTTAAATGATTATATACCATGACGCTTCCATTCTGAGGGAGTGATGAAAAAATTTTGAACTTTAGCGACTCCCGCTCAGTGAACAAGTTATCCAATCTTAGTCCAAATATTGGACAATGATCTAAATGGGATTCAGAGACAATAAGAAAATTGGGTACTTTGTATGACATGATCAGTCGTCTCTTAGATGTCTTCTAGAACTGAATATGATATTATATCTTATTATCCAAGTCACTATACATGGATATATAGTCACCCCGACCCTATCTCCAAGTATCCACTAAGAAGGTACACTATCCTCAAAGGAGTTTGAGGAATGTTCAAAGAGATACATTCGAGATTTCGGACTAGTCAGTGATATTTGAATCATCGAGTGAAGAGGAGAATTTAGGTTAATTAAATTGGATTTAATTATCTTGGACAACATTATCTTGGATATTGTTGTCCACAATTGTCCAAGAATAATGTGGACAAGATTCACATTATTTTTTGGATATGTACAGATAGGATTTTGAGATAATTAAATTGAATTTAATTAACTTGGATAAGATTAATGTGGATAATGCTATCCACATTAGTCATTGATAGTGTGGATAATATCCACAATATCCAATTGAGACTTGATTTTGAATAGGAATCACGAATTTAGTGTTGATGCGAATTGGATTCACATTATACATTAATATATATAAATTAGATTTACATTTAATTTTAGACCTATGAATATGATTCATATTTTTGGATGATTTATTTATAATTATCACAGATAATTTGGAATTATTTGATGATAATTAATTTACAAGATTTGTCAACAAATTAGAAATATTTATTGTTGAAAAATTACAACAAAATAAAAAGAGAAAGAAAATACATTTAAAAATGTATATGGACATATATGGTGGGACCCATCATGGTGGACGTCCCCACCTCATGTATTATCTAATTTTTATTCTTTTTTATTACTTATTTGTTGTTAAATTTGTTTGATTATTCATTTTTCTAAAAATAGTCAACAAGAAAGTGACAAAGTTGTTGATAATTTTAGGAAATGGTTAATTGATAAAACAAGTTGGTAATTTGTTATCACCTTTTATATTGAAGATGTTGGGGAACAATTAATATTGACCATCCATTCATTCATTAGAATTGCAATCCTAGCAGTCTGAAAAAGTTTATAAGGAGAGGCAGACTTTGCCTTCCTCGTACAATTCATTAAAGGAGCAACAAATCCCCCCTCCCCCCCTCCCCCAAATGGATGTTTCCTCACTAGGATAATGCCCTTAATGTTGGATATCCTCCCTTACCTAAAAGGATCGTCTCTTATAGGGATAAGACCCTTAATGGTGGATAATCATGTTGTTAAGATGTTGAATCGATTTGATCGATCTCATGTAGAGTTCCTTTATCGTTGGTTCTTAGGGATAACGACAAAGAAGGATGATTTCATAGCAAGGAGTCATATATCGTCTCGTTGGAAATCAAAAAGCTTGTGGTTCATCTCCATGCCCATAAGTGTTGTCTCCGTCAGATCGGACTTCAGACCAGAGGTCTCTTGCTTTAGAGACTTGAGGATCACATTCACGCTTCAAGAGGTGATCTAATACTCGTGTGACATTGATGGAATGGATTAGGAATGGTTCTCAATCCGCGTGGTTCCATCAAACCTTTTTTAAGTTACAATATTATCGTGACTTGTATGGCAAGTCCAGCTTTTCGATAGGATATGATCCTATCCACATGCTTCTGTGATACACGAGGCCTCAAAAACCTCCCTTCGAGTGGGAATCAGAGCCTTGGTCAGAGGTCTTGGATATGATCCAAAGTTCTAAGAAGATAAGGCTTTGAATATCAGATTGCATGAATATTGTTTTTCCATGATTGTGCGATTCCAGATTCTTTTTGCAATCATTTGATGTTTCTGCTATATACCACTATTATGAACAAGTTTCAAGATAATAAATCATGTTTAGATTATCTAAATATGATCCCAATTATCAGGTCGATAGTTGTCTATGATTGGGTAAAGATTCAGATACAAAAACTTCATGCGTTGTGTTGTTTTTGCATGAAAATACGATCTGTAAATAAATGATTTTTGCTATAGTTTTTCCTATCAAAAATATGTTAAAAATACTTTTTTCATGCCATAAATTAAACCTGAAAATCACATGATTTTATTTCATGCGATTCTTAGTCTGATAGTCCATGATATGTGATATTTTGTGGACTTGGGTCAGAGGATGATATGATCATTTTGATGATATTTTTTATGTATTTATCATTCAAAATAAATCATGGAAATATATGTAACTTTTAAATAGACTCTCTTCGGTGTAAAACGAGACATGACCTTGTATTTAGGTTGTTGACTCCAGATGAAATTATCAAACTTGGGATTTTGTACAATCCTAAATGATATTTCTATAGAGATAAACCATTTCACAAGTTCCATTCATCTATGTTCTTGATCAAACTTCCACTTCAAAATTGTTGTAATATTCAAGATTGGACACTTGAGATCTATTTTGGCCCCAGCATAGTGTGTCGGTATCTTCGCAGCTTTCTCATCGGCTTTCGTATTTAATTACCACTTTATTTCATTTGTTTCTTGACTTCCTTTTATTTTTCCCGTGTTTTGTATTTTCCTCCTTCTTTTCTTTATTTATCGTGAATGGTAGAGTCTCTAAAATTACTTCTATCTTCTTATGTACTTAGGTTAGGTCCAAATCCCCTAATATCAACTCTTCTTCTTATAGTATGCTTGGATTTAGTTAAATGAATTTGTACTTACCTGTTGATAGAAGTGTATGCATGGGGCAGTCTTCGAATACATTTGTGTAAAGGATAGATGTCAATTCATGTCTTGCATCCATATGGAGAGAGCAGAAAAGCATTGTGAGTATATCAGACACATGCATTCATCATATGATTCACATGCATTTCTTCTTCGGACTCCTCGTCCTTTTCCATCAACTTAGGAATTGAAGGAAATTGATCAAAGTTGATAAGGATTTGTCAGAAAAATATTAAAAAAAGTGAAAACTGAAAAACATGACTATTAATTTTACTCTGATTCTCAATAAAAAACGTAATTAGGATTCATTGTATTAAGCCATGAACTCTCACATAGTATGTAAGTACCTTTCACTTGAGAGGCGCGCTTATACTTAAGGATCAGAGCTCAAATCCTCAATTGTATATTTGGCGATTGTATATTGAACCCCTATTTTTGGGAGTATGGATTAGAACATTGCCTATCGGAATCGACAATATACCAATATTTGCAAAGGAAAAAGTACTTTACTCAAGGCAATATGTTATTCAATATGTTATTCAGGATGAACATTCTATATGGAAACAATAAATGAAAAAAATGTTGGATCAAAAGAGATAATAGGTCTAGCTTTCTCCTTGGTATTGCTTCCATTAGAAGAAATAGAAAGCAAATAACTGCACCTTGGGTACCATTCATCCATTATGTTAAGAATATTAAAGATTATCTCAATCCCTTGTTAGCTTTTACATTATTGGAAGTCATTCCAACTATTAGGAAACTTAAACAAACATTACATTCATAAATTTATTCGGGTTTGATGGTCGGTCACTGAATCAGATTTTATGATATGCTATACCAACTTCATAATGAAAATCCTAACAATAATACATCTAAGACACATAAACAATTCGATTATATCTCTTTATTTAAAGTCTAGGTATTCTAAAAAATAGAAAGCTATTGAACAATAATTCTTATCAACACCACCCTAAGAATAATCTCTAAAGTACTAACTAACAAATGGACAACTAAATAGAGAGATAACATCCATTCCTCTCAATGTGTGTTTCTTATGGATTGATCATCCTATGATTTCTTCGTGATTACTTTGAAAATATTGGCGAAGTTGAATCTATATTGCTATATTGTTGCGCAATGTATTGTTCAAGATCATTCTTTCGACAGATTTTTTAATGCACTTTCCATTAATTTGGTATTTATTCTTATTGACTAACGAGATACCCATGATTTGATACATAATCAATTTTCATCACATTTTATAGATATACAAACCGGTTGGATAATCAATATTCCATTTTTATCAATTCTATATCTTTCTAAATCAACATTACTTCTAAATTCATTTATCTTCTTTCAATCGAGGATATATCAATTTCCTTGTAGATTTTCCCAAGGATTGGATTTTAAAAAGAAATTTGATATATTTTGCTGGGATTTCATTCCTAGGCATGTAGGCATATCAAGTCATCCTAGTAAGATCATAGATTGGATTTCAGTGGTCCCCAAAACGGCGACAGTTTCATTGAAGGTAAATCGAGCATCAATGTGCTTGTCTAAACCTATTAGGAAGGTAAACAGAGGATTCGATATCTCAGCTTCTCTTATTAACATCATAAACATTCTAGATGTTTTGTTGAATAAACTCTCGAAGAAAGAAAACTAATACAAGGTTTTTTTTGTAGTTGTTTAGTACGAGAAAAAAAAGAAGATTTTCAATCTCACATCGAGCAAATCTAAGATTGAATTTGGGAGAGTGCTGATGATATTTAAATCTTCTAAAATTTGATGAGAATGCAATCGAGAATGTTACTTTCGTCTTAAATTGTTCACATTAATAGCTGATATAGAAGTAGAAGGTTAGAAATCATCCCTTCGTGTTATTAATCTTAGTGTTCTTAAAGAAGACTGTGTCTCCACAATCTTAAGATGGCAGCTGAGGAATTTTCTACTCTCCTTGGTGCCTTTGAGAAGGGAAAGTTGGAAATGAGGCTAAATATACTTTTGCTCCCATCAAAGGTGGCGTTTTTGAACTCAATACTCGCTCCACTTATCACACATATGACGACTTCCCTCAAGATCCAAAAAAATACTCGAAGTTATTGACAAAATACGCAAAGATTTTCTTTGGTTGGGAAACATTCAATCTAAATGAAGATGGGTAAATTATATATATCATCACCTAGGATAGAGTATGTAGGCCCAAGAAAAATAATGATGGAGACTATCTATCTTGAGAGTTTCAACTACTCAATGCTCTAAAAAACTATGTCAAAAAATTTAGAGTGTTATCCTCCAATCTTATTCAATATCGATAAGGAAAACATAGGATGTTGCTAAAACAAGGGTGGATTCGAACTTTTGGAGATGAGATGTTTGCTCAAAGAAAATACCATCATGTGAATGATCATTTTTGTGATTAGACAAGACTAATATTGGCATGAGCTTAAAATTAAATTATCTACACATTTGGGAGCTAGCAACCATATTAATTAGGTAAAAGGGGCACAATCGCTATAAATGCAAGGTTTAACTTGTTAGAAGTCTTTGCATGCAGCTTATAGTAGAGAAATTAGTGGCGTAAGCTCCATGGTACAAAATATGAAATTTATTTTGGGTGTGGATATAGTTTGCTTTCCTTAGAAAGTGAATAATTTCTCATTGATTAAACAAAAGCACTCTCATTTCCAACATGTTTGGGGGATGAGGGTGTTGCTATATCTAAGTTTAATAAGAAATTCTTGTACTACCATCCATGAGTTTCTTTCTTCTTATATATATTGTTACATAATAGCTTGTGACACCAGACAAACTTACTATTTTAATATGTGTCAGAATTGTAACAACCTCGATCGTTTTGCAACATCGCAAGCTTAGTTCCTCGTATAACTATCTAGGAAAACTAGCATGAACAACTTGTTGGGTTCTCAGGAAATAGAGTTTTTTTTTGTTTTGAAATCTTATATTATTTTTTTTTTAAAAAAAGGAAATGATAAATGTCACCCTTCTTCCACCAAAAGACGGGGGGTTTTGTACTTCTGAAAAATTAATTGGTTATCGCTTTTTATGAACTTTGATCTTCTTTTCTTTTTAATATCTGCAAATATGCATGTACAAATATTCATTCTTACACATCTATGTATACATGATTTTAAATTTGTTTTTAACTATGTACAATAAAATTTTGTTCCATCTTTGATATAATTGTTATGAAAACAAACACCTTTAGTCTGTTCATGTGCAAGTTACCCAACATTTGTAAATATAAGATCATGTTTAAAATATCATGTTATTATCTCTATCTGATCTGCGTCCATTTTATTTCTATATCCATTTTGAAGCATATGATTGCACATTTTTCGTATCCATCAATGTGTCCAAATTTGTATTTGAATTTTGAAACGGATGAAGATAAGAATATGGTAACACCGTTATTTATACTCTCCAAACAGGCTTTCATAGTTCAAACTCAATAGAAGTAGTGGGTACACTGAAGGAATACCCACATGTTTTTCGATGGGAAACTGGTCACGGTACATCAAGTGTCTGATACAAATATTTTCAAATGTATATCCATGAGTTTAGGGCCAAAGTGAACGGGTTGAAATAAGACGTGAGTTACAGACAATGATCTCATACCTCACTGCAAAAAGTAACTTCATTTTACCAAAATTACCTTGGGTAAATTATAATTTGGGTCCCCATCTATGGGTCTGATCTCAGAATGGGTCCTGATCTTTAAATTGTAACGATTTGGGTCCCAGGGCCATTAATGTAAGGAACTTTTTAGGGGTAATGACAAGTACGCCCTTGTTTAAAATTGGAACCCAACCCCCATTCCCTTGCCAACAAGAGCATATTCGTCATGTACCTCAAAATTTCCATTTCCTAAATGGTCCTGGGACCCGAATCGTTACAATTTAAAGATCGGGACCTATTTTGAAATCGGACCCATAGATGGGGACCCAAATTGTAATTTACCCAATTACCTTTTGCCAAGAACATATGCACTATTACAAGCAAAAGCCCATCATAAGCCATGAGCTCTTCGCGTCTTCCACCAGCAACAGCATTGACGTTACATTGCAGCCTGCATGAATCTCATCTCCTCCCATTTGAACATGAACAAATATGCATAAAAGTTTTTGGTACAAAAGCAGGTTATGCGAACAGACTGAAAGAGACTGTCACCAAACACTGCAAATGAATTAATATAAATGCTCTTATGAGAGGAGATGGAGAAGAAAGATAATCTCCAGACAGGCCCTTCAAGAATCACGCGCTTCCATGAAATATGAATACTCCATAACTGTACAACTGTCCTGCAGGTGAGGGGAGACCATTCGTAATGCACAAATAGTTGCCCTTTCTGATTGCTTCCAGGTTGCGCGCTCTATTAGGCAACCTCATCCACATTGTGAGCATAACCAACTGCAGCTTGTTTACCCAAACAACATCATAATCTCCCTTCCACATGGAGAATATGAAAGAGAATTGTGTGAGTGGATGGGGTTAGCTGGTGTGCGTGCGTGTGTTCCACCTTTTGCCGGTCCAGCTTGCAGGAATAGATGACATAGTGCTGTGGAGTAGCAGGGTAAACAATGAGCAGAGAGACGAGAAACTCTTGATGGATTTCATCACATTGTTTTGAGTATATCCATTTTACTCACGTCCATGAGCTTGCCCTTAACCGAAGAATGTTACATGCACATCATCTCCGTTTAATGATGTCTAAGAAGTCATGTTTTGTAAATAGCCCGTCAAAAGAAATATGCCTTGAAAGAAAAAGAAGGCAATATCTTAGGATGTTGTTAGGATGGTTTCGTTGATTTATATATTTAACCCTCTAAATTCAGTAATCTTAGGACAAAAAGAGAGAAAGATAACGAGATGTACAGTCATTACATTACCCAGAGAAAAGGAAGCCTCTGCAAAACCCCGGTTTAAGTTCAGTACAAGGTGCAAATAGGTCACAACTCCACCTCCGCAGATGATTCTCGACTGAGAGCCACCAGCATATGAAAATATAAGATCGCACAGCACCTGCAGAGGATTTTCATATTAATCAGAATTCTGGAACAAAACAAAGTGCAAATTCCACAGGAAAATAACCTAGCATTGGTTCGAAAAGGCATCAGTCTAATAAAAAAACATGGCCGGCGAAAAATTAAACATTGTAATTAAACGACCATCTGGACTTATCCCACTTTAAGTGAGGATCTTTGGTGCCGTGATTATGATTGATACTTCTTTCATACAGGTAATGACAAGGGAAAGAAGCTAGACAGACAAAGATATGCTAGACACAATAATGCTTGGGAATTATAAGTATCTCTTATGTCCAATATATTCCAAATTTCGGGGATGGAGGTAATGATACAAATATCACACCTTTCCGACACAAGATTTTAGTTCTTTTTCTGTGTTTTTTATTTACAAAAGTATGATAGGTGCACAGTGGTCGGCACACCATCAAAATATTATTTCAAATTGAAAAAAGGGATTTTTACCCGACAGACCCTATAAACTTTGCAAATTACCTCTACGACCTTTTGCACAACGTAATTACCTCATCGACCCTATAAATTCCCCTAAGAACCCTTACGAGCTTCAAACAGATTACCCGCAGGGTTCATGGGGTAAGAGTTGGTAAGTATAAGAGGTCGAGGGGAGAATTATGATGTTTCAAAGGTCGTGGAGATAATTGGCAAAGTTTATAGGGTCTGCCGGGTAAAAATCCCTTGAAAAAAATATCAATGACAAACAGACCAGCGAAAAAACAAACCCACAATACTCAATGTAGGAGCTTTACAACTATTCATCTCAAAGATGGGATTCCATTGAACAGAAATAAAGAACACTGCATACATGAAAGCCTAGCAATAGCAAGAAAGCAAAACAATATTGTTGAGAATAGACAAGGGCTGAATCAACTAGGTAACTGGATCTTCCAGATCGGGGTGCGCATAGGGCAAGTATCCATCCCATTACATTATAATCTAACCCAATCTGCATCAATGGTTCGACCTGCTCCAATCAACATAGTTATACATTTCGTTGGATATATGAAGCAAGTAATGGACTGCTCACGGATATCCATAGACAAAGGGTGGTAATACTAGCGTATTTTGTCATTTATCATACAGGTGTTAGAAGTGTTGCTTGGGAGCAGGGACCATGTGCCGGAATGGCGGGGCTTTGCTGGAGCAGGCAGCTGCAGTGGCGGCCGCTTTGAAGTGGCCAGCAACGGTAGCGAGATCAACAAAGGAGATATCCGTGGATTTGCAGGAGGCAACGGATATTTCGGAAGGCACTGGTTTGTTAGGGATTCAAAACCCCCTTTCTGGAAAAGCTTCATGGAAGCTGTGCTGGGAGGTTCCTCTTTTTTTGAGTCAAATGGGAGGTTCCTCTTGCATGGCCAGTTCTTCTGGCAGGTCAGGTTATCACGGTTCCACTGACTCGTTGCCCGTGAAACCGATCTAGAGATCCGGAAAAACAGAACCAGTTGTCCCCATGCAGTGGGGATTTGCAGAGCCCAAGTGTTCATTTACCTGTTCGCGATGTTATGGAAAATTTTCGTGGGGATGAGCATAGTTGTAGGGTGATACTCGAGTTGATTGTCTCGTCTAGACAAGGAAACGAGATGGTTGCAGTGGGCATCCCCACGAGGAGTGGTGTTGGGGCTTTTCAGGGTGGTTGTGGTCTGCTTGCCCATAGGGAGATGGTGTCTCTTGCTTGTGGGCGAGTGGTAACTCGACACGCGACGGAGGTGGTGGTCCCCAAGAAGGACATGCTGGTATTCTCAAGAAAGAAACGTAGGTTTGATGCTCTTACCTGAGTTACATGGAAGGAAGAAAATAGGCCCAAGGTGATGATTGCCCCCTATGGAGATGTTGCAGGCGATGCATACTTTGGCTGCACGTTGGAACCTGAAAGTTCGGCTCCCCTCGAGGATCTCATAAAGGTGGCCAATCGTACAGATGACGTGAGTGTGGTTTTGGCAAAAGGAAGCCATTCAGAATACTCACAACTGATTCACGAGGCTATGCAAGACAATCATGTCTTGCAATGGAGGAGATGGCCGTGCTAAGTCGCGTGGCACTTGGATCTTGGTTATTATCCCTTCAGGGGGTTTATGTGGTTGGATGTAAATGGGTGTTTACAGGGAAGAATCATGCAGATGGCAACGTTAATCGCTACAAGGCTGCACTTGTTGCTCGTAGGTTCACCTAAACTTATGGGGTGGAATATTAGAATATTTCTCTCCCGTGCATGGATCGAAATATCACAATATATCATCAACATATTGCCGACGTATCCATATCGACAAGCTAGGAATACCATATTACCTTGGATTCGATATCAACCAATATTAAACAATGTATCATCGATATGTCATCTGGCATCATCGATATTGATGAAATTTCAAGTATTTACTGTAAACTTTCCAATCATTTCGAGTTATATCATTGTTATCATGTATATCGATACTCTATCAACGATATCAACTATGTTAGTTGAATTCACTACTTGTTTTATAGGAAAGAAGCTTGGAAGATAACATTTTTATTCTTTAAGCTTTAAAAGTTGAGTTCTTGAGAATTTCTAACCACCCCCTATATTAACACATTTGGAAACAAATCCGATACGAATAAATAACCAAATTTAGGATTTGTAGAATTGTTCAAAATATCACAATATACGGCAATATGTCGGTATTGTTGAGATATTAGTTATCTTCTATCCTTTTTATCTATTCTCTTTTCTCTCTCTACACTACGTAATTTGCCAAACAGGTTTTTCCTCTATATAAGAGAACCTTAGGGCCTCACGAATAGATAACTTATTGCATTCTCTCTCCACATGGTATTATAGTAACGATACTAGATCAGAGCTTATACCTAAAATCCATCGTCGCCACCACGAGCCTCTGTCCTCTTCGAGCCTTGCGCAGACTCTTCTTTCTTATTTAAGGGTCCCGCGCAAGGCCTCGGTGGGTAGCGCAAGGCCTAGCGCTACCCTAGCACCTCTTAGCGTGATCCAGTGCCGTCCATGTGCTACCCGTACCATGAACGTGTTTGCTTAGGGTTGATTGTGGTATGAGCGTACACCCACAACCACACCCTTGATGTCCATGTAGACACCCTATCACATGTTTCAAATCTCAGTCGGCACTATGTCAGAAAATATAGTTGATATTCCATCCAAAGGTGCCTTTAAGGGTCTGACACCTATGTCAAGGTAGATGGCACAAACTACGAGTTGTGGGTGATTCAGTTCATGAATCTCTTGCATGATCATGGTAAGAAGCATATTTAGACGCAGGATGAGTATGCCTAATGGGTGGTCGATGATGCTTATGCAAAAGTTTGGCTATCTGGTACTATTTATGTGTAAGTAACCAATGATATCTTAAGTCAGCACACAACGAAGGCAATGTGGGACATCCTCGCAGCGACGTACTCTCACGTGAGGAATGAGTCGAAGATCTTGCTACTCCAGCATGATATTTTAAGACGAAACAAGGTGATCGTCCTTTTCATGCCTTGTACACATCTTTTAGGTGTATATTTGAGAGACTTCACAGCTACATACCTCTGACAATCTCACCAGAGCAGCACAAAGCCTATCACGACTATCGCGATTCTGTTATGAATGGGGTCTTTCTGGCAGCTCTTAACTCTGAGTATGACTCAGTCCGCTCTCGGTTGCTCACATATGCTACTATACCACCTATAAAGGAAGTGTGCCGCAGGCTGAGCATACTGAGCATCCCCTCTGCCAGTGTTGCAGAAGTCAGTATTCAGTATTCAGTCGAAGGGGTCACTGAACAGAGAATAATCGGTATTCGGGCGACTATTCGAAATTATTGTATTTTTTAATTATTTTTAATGTAAAAATGATTTTTAATACATGTATTCTCATATATTTATACATATATTATCATCAATCAACAAGAATCCAACATAAAAGTGTCCATTAACAACATACATATGCAGAGCTTTGACATTTTTGGTAATTTCATGACAAATGGTAACTCTTGAGGATTTAAAAAAATAAATAAAAATAAAAAAATCCAGCATTTAACTACCAATCGACCAATCAACCAAATAATCAGACCCACTATTCGGTTAGGCTGACTATTGGATGACTAGAGGTTATTCAGTCGAGGACCAGTATTCATGAAATTGACCGCATGAACCGATTTCATGAATCGGTGCATTATGCCCACATATGCCCCCCATGCTACTCCAACATCTCCAACTTTCCAATCCTCTCATTCAGGTGTTTAATTCCGTAGATCTGCCTCTTCCTCCATTCAATTGTAAGAATATGACATGTATTTGTATACAATTGCAATGCATCATACCATTATATATATGCAATGTTTTATGTTTATCTCATATATTGTTTTCATGAGTATATGCAACATATCGTCAAATATTTTAATATATGCTAATTGAGGTTTTGCTCACGTAGTGTATGTATGTGTAATGAAGTTTTGTTATTACGAATCATCTAATATGTGAAGATTTTGTGGATAAATATTTTTTGTGATTAAATGTTAGGCAATTAAAAGCATATACCCAACCATCTAACATGAACCGTTTTTCTTAGATCTTTACCTCCACTTAGATACATAAATTCAATGTTATTCATAGATATTTATTTAAATTAGAAAACCATATAAAACCGCATATACCGCGCATATGCCCCTGTTGCCTCGCATACCGTTTGTTCAGTATTCGGTGGCATGTCCGAACGCATACACATACCACTTTCTGAACCTTGTCGGGGACGCCCTGCACCTCATAGATGAGCCGAATAGCCGACCTAGTCGGTCAACTATTACAACACTTCCCTCTGTTGCATCTTCTCAGACGTCATCGACTATGGCAGCTTCCCATGGTGGAGGTGATTTGCCGCAATTCAGAGGACAGGGCACACGCGACAGAGGCGGCCCACGCCTACGCCAACCATGTTCATATTGTCACAGGTCCGATCATTAAGTGGACACATGCTATTCCAAGCACAACTTTCCATCATCAGTCGATGCCACTGAGCAGGTTTAGACTGCTCCTAATTCTACCGATCATTGTTTTGATGACTTTGTTGCTCGAATGAGAGAGATCATGCCCCAGCTGTTGGATCTTCTAGTATTTCTACTGACCCATCAGATGTTGTTGCTTTTGTCTCTACCATCACTTCAGGTATTACCCATGCATTTACTAGTCGCACTCAACCAGATCCTTCAGAATAGATCATGGACTCTGGAGCTTCTCGTCATCTATATGGAGATCATACATAGTTCGATTCTTATACCTATACAACATGATAGATCAATGGTCATTGCTCACAGGACACATTCTCCCATTACTGGACAGGGGGAGATCCACTTGACTCCCTCCATGCGCCTAAAGAATGTTTTTCATGCACCAGAATTCTCAATGAATTTATTGTCTATCAGTCAGATTACAAAAGATTTATATTGATGTGCCATACTTGACCATGCTTCCCTTGTTTTCCAGGATATACTCATGGACAGGTGATTAGATGAGGCTGTGAGCATGGAGGGTTTTACACGTTGATCTAGTCTCCTTATATTGGTGCTAGCTCTCTTTTTGTTGGATCGATTTCTCCTTGCACTTGGCATCTTCGATTTGGTCATCTTCCATTGCAAAAGATCTGTCATCTCATCCCTAGCATTTCTAGCAAGTCTATGTTTAAGTATGACATTGGAAAGCATAATCAGTCTAGCTTTCCATATCATCAAGGTCATAGTAGTCACTCCTTTTGAGCTTGTTCATTTTGATATGTGGGGTCCGAGTCGTGACCCTAATCATTAGGGGTACATGTATTACTTGGTTGTTGTGGATGACTTTTCCAGACTGTCATGGGTATTTTTGTTAAAAAAATAAATTGATGCTAGTACTATGAATCAGAATTTTGTTATTGAAATGAAACATCTTTTCTCTACTTCTATTAAATACATTCGTTTTGATAATGCTCTGGCATTCTGTAGTATTCAACTATTCCAATTCTTTAATTCACACGCATTATCCATCAGATGTCGCGCCCTTATACTTCTCAGCAGAACGGTATTGTTGAACGCAAACACCACGACTTTATGGACATCACCAAGACTCTTCTCATACATAGTCGAGCTCCTCATTCCTTATGAGGTGATGTTGTGATAACAACATATTACCTAATCAATTGGATGTCCTCTACCATTATGGATGAAAAGGCACCATTCTCTCTTGCTTTTCTGAGAAGGAGGTTTTCTCTCTTACACCATGGGCCTTTGGTTGTGAGGCATTTGTTCACCTTCTATATCCAGGTCATGATAAACTTGTTCTTAGAGCTGTCAAATGTATGTTTTTTTTGTACCCTCGTACCCAAAAGGTATATAGGTGTTTTGATCCTATCCAGAAAATACTATGTTGGTGTCAAGGTTGCAGAAAGCGGTAGTAGGTACTCGGTCGGTGGGGTCACTGACTAAGGATTAATCGGTAGTCGGGCGACTAGTCGGATTTAGTCGGTCATTAGTCGGTTTTGATTTTTTAAATTATTTTAAATATATAAATCATTTTTATACATAGATTTGTACATTTTCTATACTTTCATAATGAAATAAAAGAAGTAATTGACTTTAAATATAATATTATTGCATATTAGAATAAGTTTGCTTATGTTTTAGCATAGATTTATACATTTTCTATACTTACATAATGAAACAAAAGAAGTAATGGATATTGAATATAACATTAAGCATATTAGAATAAGTTTGTTGTTAAAAAAAGCAAAAAAGAAAAAATTTATAAAAGCTTGATGTAAAAATCGACCGATTAGTCGGTCCGACTAGTCGGGCTGACCGACTAATGGACTAATTGGACCGACTAGTCGGCCTAGTCGGCCGATTTTTGCAAGCTTGGTCAGTGTCGAAGTTATCATGTACTATACTCCTATAGGCAATAGGTTGAGTCCCTCTGAGTCTAGGGATTCTTCCATATCCTCCTACACATATACCTCAGCATATTCTCCATGCTTCAATGCTTTCCCCAACATCCAATACGCCTCAGGTAAATTCTTAAAATTTATTTTCAATTGATGACGTACTAATTGTGAGAATGGTGAACAAGAACATTTACAGGATGAGCACGAATATATAGAGGAAGTGCAGGGACCATTACATGAGGATGATCTGGGGTAGCATACTGCCTTACATAAAGGCAAACGTACCTATACGAGATACCCCTTCATCGGACATATGTATCTGGCATGACTTTCAACGAATTTTAGGAAGTTTGTTGTGGGATTATCTGTTATTGAAATCCCACACACACACCAGAAGGCTTTTAATGAAAGCAGATGTCGACTTGCCATGGAGGAGATGGTCGCATTACCGTCACGTGGCACATGGAACATTGTTACAACTTTTACAGGAGTGTCTGTTGTGGGATGCAAGTGGATGTTCACGGTGAAACACCGAGCAGATGGAAGCATAGATCGCTACAAGGCAAGGCTTGTAGCTCGTGGATTCATCCAGACATATGGGGTGGACTATTAGGATACTTTCTCTCCAATGACTCGGCATTCTACACTGTGGATATGTTCTCTGTTGCAGTAACACAGGACTGGGCCCTATATCAACTTGATGTAACGAATGTTTTTCTCTATAGTGACCTATAAGAGAAAGTCTACATGGAGCAGCCACCATGACTCGCTACTGAGGGGAGTGTCAGAAGGTGTGCATACTTCATAAGGTTATCTATAGCCTTAAGCAGAGTCCAAAAACATGGTTTCAAAAGCTCTCGGACTTGATATAGCAGCAGGGTTTTGTGAGATCGACTGCAGATCATTCACTGTCTGTTCAGAGGTTTCATATAAGTACTATTGTTGTATTGATTTATGTTGATGATATCATTATTACAGGGGATGATATGCAGGTCATTCAAGCTGCTAAGGTTTTCCTTGTTCAGCAGTTTGTAACCAAGGACCTTGACAGGTTACGTTACTTCCTTGGACTAGAGTTTGCCAGGAACCAGCAAGGTCTTGACCTAGAGGAAGTACGTTACGGATCTTCTCTCTGAGACAGTCATGGTAGATTGCAGGCCTACCATCTCTCCCATGGACTCGAGCAAGAAGTTGCATGATGAAGACACTAAGGAGGTAGACAAGAGGATATACATGGAGCTCGTTGGAAAGCTCCTATAAGTGACCATCACCAGGCCAGATATATCTTTTGCAGTGAGCCGAGTGAATCAGTTCATGAAGTAGTCAAGGTATCTGAAGACCTCACATGGTACTGGTCTTTTATTTAACACAAGCACATCATTGTCGTTACAGCTTGTGCAGATGCAGATTATATGGGATGTCCCAAGGACATGAAGTCTATCTCTGACTTTGCAATGTTCATAGGGAGCTCCTTAACATCATGGAAGAGCAAGAAGCATATGGTGGTCACCAGATCTAGTGCAGAATCAGAGTATAATAGAGCCATGGCACATCTGAGTACAAAATGATATGGATCAGATCCATTTTGACTGACCTACCTGTTGAGATTCATCTTCCCTTGCACCTCCAATACGACAACCAGGATGCTATTCTCATTGCCAACAACATAGCCTTCCATGAGAGGACCAAGCATATCGAGGTAGATTGTCACTACACTCGAGACATGATCCAAAAGGGTCTCATTTCTACCACTCATATCAGCTTAAGCGAACAGACAACAGACGTGTTCACCAAGGTTCTAGCTAGAAGGCCATTCCAGAGATGTTCCAAGCTGAGCTTGATTGATATCTACGCTCCAGCTTGAGGGAGAGTGTTGAGATATTAGTTATCTTCTATCCTTTTTATGTATTATCTTTTCTTTTTGTCTACACTATGTAATTTGCCTAACAGATGTCTCCTCTATATAAGAGAACCCTAAGGCCTCATGAATAGATAACTTGTTGCATTCTCTCTCTACAGATATCAATAGAGGGAGGGTTTCGATATTCAGGTGTATATCACATTCCATGATACCACCTCATATCTAGCGAGATTTCTACGAAATATCGGCATACAAAATATCGAGAATTGTCTCATATCGATCAAAAATTGAATATTGCAGGGTAAATTATCCCATATGTCGGTTGACATAAACTGATACCATCAATATGGTGTTGAAATTGCATAATATTACCTATTTTTTATTTTTGATCTATTTGTTTGATAATTTAACTCAGCCATGGCCGGTCCAAGCCCGGGTAAATGAGGAGGGTTGCGTTAGGTAGCCGACGGCCAGCGTAAAACAGTCGGAGACAACTTCCTAAATAATATTTTAAAAAAATATTATTTACAATGTTGCCTCATGACAGTCGGATCTTTTCAACATGGATTTAAGCAAACATACAGATTTCGTTGAGGCGTTCCCTACTTGCGACGCGTTACATCGCCCGAATGCAATGAAAAATTGGCAAGGGCCGCTATATCGCAGCCTGGATGTAGTTCAAGATTTGCAAGGGTTCTCGCATGAGGAACGCATGCGGGTAATTAAGCTAGTTCCGCTGCATCACCACCTGGATGCAGTCCAAAATTTACAAGGGTTCTTGCATAATGGATGCATGCGAGTAAAGAAGTTAGTCCAAAAGAGATTGCAACGGAAGTTGCGGATTGGTAGTTGGAATATTGGCACTTTGACTGGAAAATCGATGGAGATAGTGGATACGATGGAAAGAAGGAAGATTTATATACTATGTCTTCAAGAGACTAAATGGGTTGGAGAGAAAGCAAGAGGGATCGAGAAGACATGCTTTAAACTTTGGTATTCAGGTAAAGATAAGGGTAGAAACGGTGTTGGAGTGGTTGTTCATAAGGATTTGAAGGATTGTGTGGTTGAGGTGCAAAGATTCGGGGATCGGATTATTTTGCTAAAATTGATGCTTGAAGAAGAAATTCTGAATATAATCTCAGTTTATGCACCGCAAATTGGTTTAGATGAAAGGACTAAACAAGCTTTTTGGGAGGATCTAGATAAGATTTTATAAGGAATCCCACAAAGAGAGATGATTTGCATAGGTGGAGATCTTAATGGACATGTGGGAAAAGATGCTTCAGGGTATGCTAGTGTTCATGGAGGACACGGTTTTGGGGATAGAAATGAAGAGGAAAAAGTCATCCTGGATTTTGTAACGGCATATGATCTTTTCATAGCAAACACTCTCTTCAAGAAGAGGGAGGAGCATTTAATTACTTATAAGAGTGGGTCAACGAGAACACAGATTGATTACTTTGCGTTGAGGAAAAGAGATCGATTGTGTTGTAAAGACTGCAAAGTAATCCCATGAGAGAGTTCAGCAACCCAACATCGCTTGTTAGTCTTGGATGTACAAATAAAAGGGTTGGTAAAGAAAAGGAGGGTTCCTAAGATCACTAGAACTAGATGGTGGAATCTTCCACTGAAGCAATCGAGCTTCAGGGAGAAGGTTTTAGAAGATTTATCTTGGGATTGTAGTGGAAGTGCAAACGAGATGTGGGAGGCAGTAGCATCTTGTATCCGAAAGGTAGCCAAAGAGATGCTGGGTGAGTCAAAGGGAGGAGCCCCAGGTCAAAAGGAGGCTTGGTGGTGGAGTGAAGGGGTGCAAAAGAAGCTAAAAATTAAAAGAGCATGCTTTAAAGCTATGTCTAAGGATAGAACAGAGGAAACTGTCACAAACTACAAAATAGCAAAGAAGGAAGAAAAGAAGGCTGTAAGCGAGGCTAAGTCGAAAGCTTATAAAGTTTTGTATAAAAATCTCGACTCTAAGGAGGGCCAGAAGGATATATTCAGGTTGGCCAAAGCAAGAAAAAGAAAGACCAAAGACCTTTCTCAAGTGAGATGCATTAAGGACGAGGAAGGTCGCGTGCTTGTTACTCAGAAGGATATAGAGACTAGATGGGAGCAGTACTTCCATAAACTTTTCATTGGGGAAGGAAATAGAGAGACCACTTTGGGTGATTTAGCTAGTAGTGAAAGTTACTTGAATCGTGCAATCTATAGACGGATACAAAGAAAGGAAGTAGAGGAGGCTTTGAAGGTTATGAGACCTGGGAAAGGTGTAGGACCGGATGACATCCCTGTAAAAGTATGGAAAGTTTTAGGTGAGCGTGGTTTGACTTGGCTTACGAATCTACTCAATGTTATTTGGCGAAGCAAGAAAATGCTTGAAGATTGGAGGAGGAGTATCGTGGTGCCTCTTTATAAGAATAAAGGAGACATTCAAAATTGTTCAAATTATATAGGTATCAAACTGATGAGTCACACTATGAAAATTTGGGAGCGTGTGATCGAGAGAAGGTTGATGCAAGTTTCTAACGTCAAAGAAAACCAATTCGGATTCATGCCAGGTCGCTCAACTATTGAAGCCATCCATTTGTTGAGGAGAACAATGGAGATTTATAGAGATAAAAGGAAGAACCTCCATATGATCTTTATTGATTTGGAAAAAGGCTTATGATTCTGTCCCACGAGAGATTTTGTGGAGAGTTTTGAAGAAGAGATAAGTGTTTGTCCTATACATTAACCTCATAAAGGACATATATGATAGGGCTTTATCTTGTGTAAGGACCCCGTCTGGGAAGACTGGCTATTTTGACATCAACATTGGTTTACACCAAGGTTCAGCTTTGAGTCCATTTCTTTTTACTTTGATTATGGACGAGTTGACAAGTCACATTCAGGATGAGTTACCTTGGTGTATGTTATTTGCTGATGATATTGTGTTGATTGACGAGACTAGAGATGGAGTAAATGAGAAGCTTGAGGTCTGGAGACATGAGTTGGAGAATAAAGGATTTCGTATAAGTAGGGCTAAGGCAGAATATATGAAGTGCACCTTTGATGGAAGCAATGGTGAAGGAATTGAGGTGAAGATTGGTGATGATAACATTCGGAAGAGAGATTCTTTTAGATATCTGGGATCTATTTTGCAACATGATGGGGAAATTGATGGAGATGTTACTAATAGCATAAATGCAGATTGGCTAAAGTGGAGAGAAGCCTCTGCTGTTCTCTGTGATAAGAAAATTCCTTTAAAAATTAAAGGAAAGTTTTACAAAGCAGCCGTGAGACCTGCTATGCTCTATGGATCTGAATGTTGGCCTGTGAACCTTAGACATGTGCAGAGAATGGCTATAGCAGAAATGAAAATGCTAAGGTGGATGTGTGGACACACACGTAAAGATCGGATTCGGAATGATGCGATCAGAAAGAAAGTTGGTGGTGCTCCGATCGAGGATAAGATGCGAGAAAACCGCTTAAGATGGTTTGGTCATTTGCAAAGAAGACCAGCTGATGCACCAGTTAGGAGATGCGAGTGTTGGGATGTTGAGCCGGCTAAGAGAGGGCGGGGATGGCCCAAGAAGTGTTGGAAGGAGACCATACGAAGGGATCTTTATTTTGTGGATATAAGCCCGGGATTGACCCAAGATAGATCTGAATGGAGGCGAAGAATCCATGTAGCCGACCCTACTTAATTGTGGGAAAAGGCTTTGTTGTTGTTGTTGTTGTTGTGTTTGAGAATTTTCTTCTGTATATATTCATGTTATTATAAACACATTACGATTTATATATTTTTCAGGTTGGGGCGCTTGAACGGGTGGCAACGCCTTCTTTTGAGTTGGAGATGAAACAACTCTATAGATGATCTAGGAATGTCTACCTACATATATGTTATTATACTCATTAGCTTGTTCCTATCATATATGATATAGCTCGGCATTATGTTTATATATAATATACAATGTGACATAAGGTTAATGTGCTAAATACACATTGATGCCGTAAGTTATTGTTTGAATTTCATCGTTTCCTTTCTATTATCTCTTAGCAATCAACAATCGGCATTGACAACAGCGATATGTGCGATATAATGTATATTGGTCTGTTAGTACACCTCACTCTTGCATATAAGTATGTATCATTATGTTTAGTTGTACTTTTAAGAACTAATATGATCTTCGTTTGCGAAAAAATCGTGTTTTTACATCATTTCCAATATTTCCATCAAAATCATCAATGTATCTCGATGTATCCCCCATACATCCCTTTTCTGACTGATACGATATCGATATTTCGAACTTTGCTCCTGTGGTGTGTCATTCTATACTTCTTTCCATTGCAGTGATCAGAGACTGGCCTTTATCCTAGCTTGATGTGAAGAATGCATTTCTATATGGTGATCTGCAGGATAAAGTCGACATGCAGCAGCCACCCGAGATTGTTGCTGAGGGGAAGTTATAGAAGGTTTGCCAACTTCTTAAGGCTATTTATGACCTTAAGCAGAGTCCCATAATATAGTTCTAGAAGCTCTCGGACTTGATAAAGCTGCCGTGTCTCACTAGATCGATCGCAGATCATTCATTGTTAATTCAGAGGATTAAGAGAGGTGCAGTTGTTATACTAGTCTATGTTGATGGCATCATTGTTACAAAAGATTTTGTGCATGGTATCAGTACAACCAAGGGGTTCCTTGGATAGCAATTTATTACCAAAGACCTTGGTGATATATGATAGGACTTGAGTTCGTCAGGAACTAGTTGGATCTTGTGATGACTTAGAGGAAGTATGTTATTGATCTTCTCTCTAAAACAAGCATATGACATATTGCATATCTGCCACTACTCCCATGGATCCTAGCATGAAGCTATATGATGATGATGATGATGATGATGATACAAAGGAGTCATATAAGAGGAGATATAAGAAGCTCGTAGGGAAGTTCCTATATGTAACCATTACTAGGACATACATTTCGTTTGGCATAAGCAAAGTTAGCCAGAGTATGAAGCAGCCGAGACAAGTACATATGGATGTGGTTCACATGATTTTGCGATATCTGAAGACATCTCCAGGTACAAGATTACTCTTTAACATGGGGACATCCATCCCTATCATAACATGTGCAGATGAAGATTATGCATGGTGTCCCACAAACATGAAATTTACCTCAGACTTTGCAGTGTTCATAGGAAGCTCCTTGGTATCATGGAAGAGAAAGAAGCATATTGTAATTGCCAGATCTAGTGTAGAGTTGGAGTACATAGTCATGGCATAAGGAAGCATGGGATGATTTTGGTCAGATCTATTTTTACTCACCTGGCTATTGGCACGCCTCTTCTCATGCATCTACAATGTGACAACTAGGCTGCTCTTTTCATGGCCAACAACCCTTCCTTCCATGAGAGGACCAAGCACTTTGAGATGGATTGTCACTACACTCGTGACATTATTCAGATGGACTTTATCTCTACTTTCCATGTCATCTCAGGAGAACATACAACACATGTTTTCACTAAGGCTCTAGCCAGAGGAACATTTTAGAGATGATGTTCCAAACTGAGCATCGTTGACATCTATGCTCCACCTTGGGGGAGTGTTGACATATATTCTAGCTTTTCCTACTCATGTATTTTTATTTCTTTTCATGTATATTATGTAATTTGCCCAATATGAGTTCTCCTCTCTATATAAGAGAACCCTAGGGCTCATTCCATAGACACCTTTAAAAAGTCTTCTCAAACATGTCTCCTCATCTTGTTGCTTTATCTCAACAATCATTGCGAAACTATTTACTGTAAAAGTTGACCGACTAGTCAAGTCGGGGGATAGCCAACTCGACTAGGCCAAATCGGTCGTTAGTCGGGTAAACTCGATCAGTCGGACGATTAATTGGTCAGTCGATTGAATAGGAGCCCGCTTTTTACATAGAGTTTTTTTAACTTATTACCCACAAACCCAACACGAGAACCCGATTAAGGGGGGATTTGGGGTTATTGTCACACAATAACCCCTACTCCTCCAAACTCATCAAGCCAATGCCCTAATATCCCCACCTCTGCCTCCTGGAAATGAGGGCATCACCCACTCCTCCACCTCACCGACGGCATTGCGACGAGCCGATTACTCCTCTTGGTGTCGATCCTCCACCGCACCTTGCTCTCCGTCGTAGCCCCCTCTTCCCCTCCTCCTTCCGCCAAGAAAAAGGTATTCCCTAGGATTTTTTCGTTGAAAATTTTTATGTTGCTCTACTTGGTTAAATGCACTACCACCATATATGTGGCTTTACCTTGTTTGCTTTCTAAATTGTTTATATGTTGCTCACTTACTCTATCTTATCGCATATGTTCCTCACTTGCTCTACCATAATGAAGAAGCTTGTTAGGGCTTTTTTAAGAGTAAAAATTCGATATTCTTCCCGATTTGCATTGTGGTTAGCTTATATAAGGTTAGTTATGTGTTTATTATGCTAATTGTGGTACATCAAATTCATGTCAATAAAACCTAAAATTAGCTAATCACATCTTTTATTTATCTTTTATTATAAAAGTTCGGGTTTGTCGATTAGTAACTTGTGAGTTTGTGACTATATGGATGGCTACACCTCTTGCAAACATCGCTTCCTATAGCGACTTATTTTTTTTTATGTGCCACCAGGATCAAGTGATCCTACATGGCAATATAGTTAGACCAACCCTGGTTTTCTTCATCCGAGAATATGCCAGAGAGCAAAGTAGATACTCTTGCCACAAGTGCTTTCAGAAGTCCAACATCGATTGTCAAGATGGATGGGACAAATTATGAGCTCTAGCCATGCAATTCATAAGCCTCATGAAGTCTACGGGCAAAAAACATATTCTTATTGAGGAAGAACCAGTTGAGAAAACCGAGGTCAATGCCTTATGGGAGGTGGATGATGTGTATGTGCAAGTATGGTTGACTGGGACTCTAATTGTCGAGATTACCAACGATATCCTACATCAACCCACAGCCAAGGCTATGTGGGATATCTGTGCTGCTACATACTCACAGGAAAATAACGAGACAAAGATTCTACAGTTGCAGCATGATATCTTCACCATCATACAGAATGGACAGCCCCTTCACTCTCTATACACTTCTCTGCGCGGCATGCTTGAGAAACTCCATAAATTTATGGCGCTTACAGCCACTCTCGTAATGCCATAATGGTTGGCGTTTTCTTAGAGATACTCGATCTACAATATGAAGCTGCCCGCTCACAGATATTGGATGATGCTAGTATTCCTCCCATGGAAAAAGCATTCCACAGGCTTAGCAAGGTTTCCATTCCCTCGTCAGTATTCTTACCGAGGAAGAACCGACTAAGAAAACTTGGATCAATGGCTTATGGGAGGTGGATGATGCGTATGCGCAAGTATGGTTGACTGGGACTCTAACTGTCGAGATTACCAACGGTGTCCTACATCCATTGTTCTAAAAATCCCCCGACTGGCCCGACTAGTAGGTCCGACTAGTCTAGTCGGTGGGGTGACCGACCGAGTACTGACTAATTCCGACTAAGGCCAACTAGTCTATTGATTTTTGCTTGGAAATACCATTTATTTTTTATTTTTTTAAGCAAACTTATTCTAATATGCTTAATGGTTTATTTAAATTCAATTTCTTTTTTGTTTCATTATGATAATATAAAAAATGTACAAATCTATGTAAATATATAAGAATATACATGCATAAATGATTTATATATTTGAATTAATTTAAAAATTCAAAACCGATTAAAACCCGACTAAATCCGATTAGTCGTCCGACTACCGATTAATCCTTAGTCAGTGATCCAACCGACCGAGTACCGACTACCGATTTTTGCAACCTTGCCTACATCAACCCACAACCAAGGCTATGTGGGACATCCCTGCTGTTACATACTCACAGGCAAAGAACGAGACAGATTCTACATTTGCAGCATGATATCTTCACCATCATACAGAATGGACGGTCCCTTCACTCTCTATACACTTCTCTGCGCGGCATGTTTGAGAAACTTAATAGATTTATGATGTTTATAGCCACTCCAAGCAACAGAAGAATTATCGCAATGCCACAATGGTTGGCGTTTTGTTAGCGACACTCGATCCACAATATGAAAATGCTTGCTCATAGATATTGACTGATGCTACTATTTCTCCCATGAAAGAAGCATTCTACATGCTTAATAAGATTTCCATCCCCTCATCGGTATCTTCCCAATCATCTTCTGCGATGACAACCTCCCGTGGTAGAGGGGTTCTTCTCAACTTCATGGACGGGGAGGCTGCATTCATCAGTCGTGTACATTCTATCATCGTCCAGGTCAATCAAAGGATACGTGTTATTCCAAGCATGGCTTCCCTGCATCAACTTGCATAACGGAGCAAGTTGACTCATCTATTGCAGCTCATTCAAACCAGAGATATGATGACCTAGTGTCTTAATTGAGGGACATTATGCCTTCACGAGGGTCCACTGCCTCCTCGTCTGCTCCATATGTTGTTGCCTCTGCTGGTGCCAGCATCTCAAGTAGCACTTTTGCCTTTACATCATGTCATGGGCCTGATATTACAAATGTTGTGGACGATAGGGCTACACATCATTTGTGTGGAGATAGAGATCAGCTTACAGCTTACAAACAGATTCCTCCATGGAGAATAGTAGTCATTGCGGATGGTACTCACTCCTCGATCACTGGACAGGGGAAGTTTAGTCATTAGTCAAATTACTAAGGACTAGCATTGTTGAGCTATTTTTAACCCACCGTCTCTTATTTTTCAAGACATTCTTACAGGCAGGGTGATTGGTTGTGGCCGTGAGCAGGGAGATCTCTACCGCCTTGTCTAAATTCCATAGGTTGCCTTTCCTCCCATTCTATAGGGCATGTTTCACCTTCCATGTGACATCTGTCGATCATCTTCCTCTTCAAAAGTTGTGTCAAGTTCTTCCGCAGATTTCACCTCGCTCTTCTTTTGATTGTGAGACATGTCAGATGGGCAAGCATCATCGCTCGGTGTTTCCCAGTCGTCAGCGTTAGAGCAGTAGCTCTCCTTTTGAGTTGTTTCATATTGACAATTGGGGTCCAAGTTGTGTTCCCGATCATCAAGGACACATGTTTTATTTAGTTGTTGATGATTTCTCGCTTCTGTCATGGGTTTTTTTCTGAAAAATAAATCTGAAGTTGGAACTATCATTACAGAATTTATAAATGAAGTGCAGAATAATTTTTCTTCTATTAAGATTGTGAGGACATATAATGCGTTGGAATTTGTACTCATGCATTCTCACAATTCTTTGTTTCTCGTGGTATCATTCAACGGACATCTTGTGCTTATACCTCTCAATAGAATGATGTGCCTGACAGAAAGCATCGTCATCTACTTGACATTCCCTGTACGCTTCTTATTCAGAACCATGCCCTGCATTCATTTTGGGGTGATGTTCTTACGCATGCTAACTTGTGAATCGCATGCCTTCGTTGTTCTTGGTGAGAAAATTCCTTTCTCCACGGTGTTTCCAGATAAAGCGTTATTCTCACTTACTCCATGTGTCTTTGGTTCCGTTGCGTTTCTTCACCAGTTATCATCAGGACATGACAAGCTCTTTCCTCGAGCTGTCAAGTGTGTTTTCGTTGGGTATTCTCAGATGCAAAAGGGGTATAGTAGATGCTATGATCCACTTAACAAAAAATATTATGTCAACGCGGATGTTACATTCTTTGAGTCGGTAATGTATTTTTCCCCTTCAGGCGACAGGTTGACTTCATCTCATACAGATGATAAAATTTATATATCACCACCTCACCTACGCATGTTTTACCACAACCCCCACCTACCACACCTCAACCGTCGCCTCTTAATTCTCCGCCAAAATCTCCATCATTATCGACTCCCCCACTTCTCCCATCTCCTAATGTTATCGTTCCACCTTTACCACGCTTCTATACACGACGACCTTCCTCCTCTCGCGGTATGTTCTGAATATTTTATTTCTAATGATGGGTTTAATGATGTCTCTAGACAAGATCAACTGCAAGAGAATATTTTACAAGTTGAGGAAATTCTCAATGATTTGGATGTTCCTATTGCACTTCACAAGCTGAAGCATGGTTATGTTTCATATCCCCTTGCCTCTCAGGTTACATTTGACCGCCTAAGAGGAGACTTTCGAAGGTTTGCTATTGCTCTATCTAAAGTGGACATACCACGGAACTATTAGGAGGCCTTGAAGGACAGTCGTTGACGTCTAGCCATAGAAGAAGAGATGGTTGCTCTACAGTCACGAGGTACCTTGAGCTTGGTGAATGCTCCTAATAGGGCATTTGTTATCAGTTGTAAATGGGTGTTTACTGTTAAACATCATGCATTGTTAGCATATTTGCATATAAATGTACCTCTTCCTATGCAGTTATAATGTGACAACCAAGTTGCTCTGTTTATTGCAAACAATCTCGCATTTCATGAAAGAACAAAGCATATTGAAGTAGATTTCCATTATACAAGAGATATGATCCACAAGGTTTTGATTTCCACCGCTCATGTCAGTTCAAGAGATCAAACTGTTGATATCTTCACCAAGGAATTGCTCAGAGGACCGTTCCAAAAATGTCCATCCAAGCTGAACATGATCGACATTTATTGTCTCTTCTCTATATAACAGAGCTAGGGTCCCAAGGAATAAATTATCTTTCATTCTTTTTCCCAACTATTACCTTTCAAACCATGTAGATCCAAATACAATTACTTGCAGGTTGTACAAGGAGGTGGTCAAGAGAGGCATGTACAGGTTCAAGCAACATCTAGCACACTGAAGAGGTAATGTGGTTGCATGTCCCAAGGTGGACGACGAGACAAAGAAGATGATCTCGTACATGGATGACGTTGCCAAGAAGAAGAGCCAGAAAACCACTGATGTTCAGGAGATGAGAGAGGAGATTGATATCACTGGAGATGCTGCTTCGGTGAAGAGATCACAAATATCCGACTCCTTGGAGCAGAATATCATAGTGGAAGGGTCATCACGTTAGATGATCATAAAATATGCAATCTCCAAAGATCATCGAGAAAGGGTTGTCTCCTATATATGCAACTAGGCATATACATCGGCAAATCCTTTCAATGCATTGACGACGAAGCTCTTGATGCATATGGTGGAGGCAATTGAGAAGTATGGTCCTGGATTAAAGACTCCGACAAAGTATGAGCTCAGCAGCCCATTTCTGAAGAAGGTGGTGAAGAAAATGTATGACTTGCAATGCCATCGAGATATGTAGAAGTTGACGGGATGCTCTCTGATGACGGATACGTGGACAAAGATGTAAGGAAGGAGTATCATGAACTTCATGTTAATTACACATTGAGTACTTCATTTTTTAAGTCCACATATGCCTCCAATGAGGCAGATGCTGTAGAATACATCTTTAAGCTAGTGGATGAGTATCTGAATGAAGTGGGAGTGTAAAATATAGGTCAAATTGTGGCAAATAAAGCATCTGCCAATGTAACAGTGGGAAGATTGCTACTCACAAAAATCCTCAGATTTGGTGAACCATGTGTGCTGTGCATTCCATTGATTTTGTTTTGGAGGAGACAAGCAAAGAGTCGAAGGTAAGGAGTGCAATCACAAAGGCGAAGAGGCTCACGGTGTTCATTTACTCTCACACCAAAACTCTTACCTCGATATGTAAGTTCACCAACATGAGGGACATCGCAGGCCAGGGTAAATGAGATTCACGACCGCTTTCCTTACTCTTTAAAGTCCTTAACGAGAAAAAAATAAGATGAGGTTGATGTTTTCCTCAGATGAGTGGAGGAACTGAAAATGGTGGAAGACCAAGAAGGGAGAAACAACTTCCATAGCTTTCAACCCTATATTCTGGAACCACACTGCACATGCTATCTGATTTTTCACACCTTTGATTCATTTATTGCATGTGGTTGATTCAAATCGATGACCATCCATGAGCTTTGTATGCAGAAGTCTCGAAAAGGCCAAGCTTGTGATAATTGCATCTTTCAATGGCATAAAGTTATCTTAAAAAAATTTGTGGACGATGTTAAATCCAAGACCACATGACAGCTCGATACTCCATTTCATCTAACGACTTATTATTTGAACCTATTCTTCTTATACACAGAGTCTCATTGTGATCCAGATATTGTGGTGATGAGAGGTTTTTAAGATTGCATGAAGAGATTTTATCCAAATTTGGATATATAAGATGCCATCACTAAGAACGAGCTTCTAGCATACAGACTTGGTCGTGGAGAGTTTGGCAAGCTATTAATGGAGAGGTAAAAGATGAAAAATGATGGCACTTATGATCCAGATATATCGGTCATTGTTTTCAATATCATGACATTCCAATCATCTTTTATTTTATTAACTTAACCCATTCTCTATTTTAATAGCAAATTGGCAGTATAATTATAGAGATGGCATGTCTCATTTGAAAGCCATGGCCATCAAGATCTTGAGCTTGACGTCTTCATCCTCGGAATTTGAGCGTAATTAGAGTACATTTGAGTCGGTAATGACTCTACAGACCCACCAAATTGGATTACTAATAGTAAAAATTAAAATATTAATTGATATAAATTTACAATTTTACTTGCATTTTGGCTTTCAGATCCATACCAAGAAAAAAACAGATTGAAGACGAAGAAGTTGAACGATTTTGTGTATAAAACATGCAGGAACATCGAGCTGAGAAGGAAAGACATCATATTCCGTCTCGTGATCGTGCACACTTGGGTGAATGGACTGGAGATGTCAATGTACAAGCTTAAGATGAGGAGGTTTTCCAAGTTTCGGATTGACTTGGGGGTACTGTAGCACATGCTAGTGGTGCCTAAGAGAATTTGGAATCGAGGAAGTGCAAGCGAGATGAACGTGACAGGGGAGATTCATCTTTGAGCTCAAATGTTGTGTCGATGAATGAAGATGAAGAGTTACATCTTGAAGATCTAAAAGAAGAAAAATGATGATGAAGATGAAGATGAAGAAGAGCTTGATTTGTATGATGACATTGATGAGGATGAATGACTTGTGTCACTTGCTACTTAAATTATTTTTGTTTTGATATGTTGTGCTTGTTTTTTAACATTAGCTTGTGTTGTGTAGCAAACATTTTGTTCTTAATTAGCTTCATTTTTTCTTCTATTGCTATAATTGCTTCTTTTTTGAGCTCTTATAAATATGAAAATTGCTAAACCTACGCATATATATAAGATATGTATATAAAGTTGATTTATATATTAAAAATAATTAAAAAATTCAAAACCGGCTAATGCCCATCTAAAACCAATTAGTCTCCAGATTGTCGATTAATCCTTAGCCCACCAAACCAACCGAATTCCACTACCGACTTCTGCAACCTTAATACTATTAGGATGAACAGCATTATGTAGAAGATTTACATAATATGATTACACTAGGTTTGATTCTAATGGTCCATCTGAAGATCTTGATCAATTGTACGAAAAAAATGTCAAGTTGGAGCTTATACGAGCAACCAACAACTATATCATTGCTGAGTTTCTCACACTTGAATGTCATAGATTGAATTTAATGGGTATCTATGGTACCCCCAGAATCCAAAGATAAAAGAACTCTGGAAATGGATGGAGCAAATCACAACCTCTCATTACAAAAACCTTGATGTAACTATTAACCTCAATGAACAAGAAGTCCAACAAAAAGTTGAATTCTACATGCACCAAGGGCCAGAAAAAATGGATCCATATGGGAGATAATGGCAATGTTTTATCACTTATAAACCTTAAATAAATTCTGAAAGAATGATTTTAGTTGGATCAATATTGAGGATTTTTGAATGCATTGCGTTTGTTCATAACTTCATGCCGCTGTCAAATTGTCGCCTAAGGCTATCAAGTGTGTTTTCCATGGCTACTCTCGCATTCAGAAGGGTTATAGTTATTATGATCATATTGGGCATCGGTACTATATTTCTGCAAATGTCACTTTCTTTGAGCAGACTAGTTTCTTTACACAGTCTGTTAATGACAACCCTTTGGATCTTCTATCTCCGCTGATCGTTTATAAAAGCAAGCACACCACTATACATGCTTCTATGTCATTGCATGTTCCTTTTTTACAATATGAAATGCCTTCTTCCACTGCTCCTACCGCTACTACTCTGAATGTACTTCAAGAGCTTCATATAGCTCTCTGAAAAACAAATAGGCAATGTACTTTTCACCATATGTCACATTTTACCTCTATTGATGATTTATCTAGCTGTGACAAGAGGTTTGAATATGCTCTGATGGCCGCTTATATTTCTAGAGATCATCATAGTGCACTGTAGGACCATGGCTGGCGAAAAAGCCATGGATGAGGAGATGGACGTCCTTACCTCCCCGAGCACGTGGGATCTTGTACCGTGCCCTCATGAGTTTGACCTGTGGCATGCAAATGGGTTTTCACGACCAAGTAGCCACCTAATGTTACCATTGACAAATTGAAAGCCATATTAGTTGCAAAAGGCTTCACGTAGACCTATGGGGTTGATTATTTTGAGACTCTCTCCAGTTGCCAGAATAGTTTCTCTCCAATTTCCATATGCACCTTTCTTTCAGTTGTTGCTAATAAAGCTTGGCCACTCTTTTATCTTGATGCAAAGAACATCTTTCTCTATGGTGACCTCGAAAAGGAGGTTTATATGATGCAGCAGCAAGGTTATGAAGTCAAGGGGGGTGTATGCCGACTATGTAAGGTCATCTATGGCCTGAAGCAGAATGCTCGAGCATGGTTTGACAGACTTACCGCTGAGATCAGCACTCTCGACTTTCATAGGACGATGTATTTCAGTGATCAAGACCTTATTCAAGAAGGTCTTTGTCGTGAAGGATCTTGGACAACTCTTCTACTTCCTTGACAGAAGTGTGCACTACAGATACATCGCTCACAACGGAAGTATTGCTTAAACCCTAGTTTCAAAAAAAAAAGTATTGCTTAAACCCTCTCGTTGTGATGCAGCACAAAATAAACATATAGGGCTTGATATTTTTATCCGTTAATTTTATTTACGTTTATTCAAGTCGTCAAAATGTTTATTTAAATAAAGAGATCGTGTGTGATCTCGAAATTAATTAGTCAGTTTTAAATTTGATTTTCGAATTTTGAATTAGAGTCAAATTAGGAGAGAGAGGTCGATTTGAATTTTGATTCAAATCAATTAGAGTCAATTAAGATCAAGTGGGATTTTAAATTTGATTCACTTTCTATTTTTGTAATTCCACCTCTACTATATAAAGAGGTTGGTAGTCTATTGTAAGGAAGGTTCAGGTTAAAGTAAAATTGAGATTTTTATCTCTCTACCTCTGTCTCTCTCTTTCTCTCTCTCAACGTGTTCTTCACGACTCCTTTCCAAAACCCCACGTAACCGACGCGTTCTTCACTTCCTCTCTCTCTTCTCTATATTTCTTCCACCAAAATTTATTTTCTCTGTTATGAAAATTTTTGTTTGCATCATTTGGTATCAGAGCAGGGAAACCGAATCGTTCCTATGATTCGACGATCCTGTTGCATATTGGCGTTTGAAGTTTGATCTCAGCCGCCTATCTCGTGGTTCGCACTCGCATTCGCGTTCAAAGAAGTTCCAACAGCGACCTATATCATGTGGCAAGGTGCAAGCATGGTTAAACGCGCAAATCAAGGAAGAATCGCTCACTAACGACAAAAATCAGACCGCTATAGCTGCTATGCAACCTGATTTTGGTACAGAAAACGAAGGTATTTTCAGTTCGGAAGAGGAGTTTATTTCGACAACTATTGTACAACAAAGTCATGGAGATCCAGGACCCATATTCGATGAAGATCAAAAGGACGAAGAGTTCGAAATGCTTGATTTCTCCTCAACCGAGGCTTCTGTCCAGAAAGAAAAGGAGGTCGTCTATGATGATAAATCCAAACATCTGGATCTGGTCACTTCTAAAGCAGTCGTTCTAGAGGCTCCTGCTTCAACCATAACCTTGTCATCGATGGTTGTCGCGTCACCAGCATCAATATCTTCACCGTTTGTGCAAAATCGAGCCCGGACAGTCCCAACATAGCAACCCATGGTAGCAGCAACCCCACCAACCATGCAACCCTACCAACCGCGCAAACACCGTGAAGACCACGACCCGTGTACCGCCCGTGCACCACCGATGCACCGCCGTCGCCGCCCACGCCTGCTGGGGTCATCGCACCTCGTTCCTCAATGTCGTCGAAGCCCTATCCCCAGCACCATGAGGTGCGTAAGGCTGCTCCCAACCCCATGAGCCAGCCCCGCGAGTCGAACGTGCCATCGCCGATCCACACGACGCCCACGCCGCCAACAGCTCCCGCCTCGGCATCGTCGCTTACGACCTCCTGACATAGTTCGCCACCACCGGTGGCCTCCCGTCTCAGATCGATGTCGCCCTTGGAGTCGAAGACTTCGCCGCCGCCATTGCAAAGAAAAAGAATGAAGAACCCTAACGAAGGGCTCCCCATCTGTGGGATTCGGATCCCATGAAATTAGGAATTGGGATATGACTTGGAAAAATTGCACAGGTACTCTCCCCCATAAAGAGTTTTATATTAAGGTTAGAGTTGGTGGGAATTGGAGAGGCATTCCTTTAAATGAAGGGGTAGAAAAATTGCATTTCTACCCCCTGGAGTGAGAAAACTTAAAGACATGTGCTGAGAAAAGGAAACTAAGGTTGCTACCTTCTCCAAATAGGAATAGGAGTATGGGATTCATCTATATAAGGACCCTATGGGTTAATTCATTGCTCACATCTCCTCCCATCCTAGGTTTGTGCCACACATTTGTTATGGGTTCTCCGAAGGCTATGTTGTTCATGCCTCATCAATTTTTCGATCACCGCAATAAGGAGACAAAGATCGTGGAGATGCCGCCTTTTGCGCCACATATGTTCTTCCGGCATGGGGTTTACGACTCCAAATATCTCACCAAAGAAATCTGGGATCCGTCGTTTGCCCCACACATTTTCTTCCAAAAGGTGATCAAGAACGTTGAAATCAAGCCGTCAAGCATTGAAGATAAAGTAATTCGTCAGGAGACGAATTTTTCAAGCGGAGGAGAATCGATGCAGCACAAAATTAACATATAGGGCTTGATATTTTTATCCGTTAATTTTATTCACGTTTATTCAAGTCGTCGCAATGTTTTTTTAAATAAAGAGATCGTGTGTGATCTCGAAATTAATTAGTCAGTTTTAAATTTGATTTTCGAATTTTGAATAGTGTCAAATTAGGATAGAGGTCGATTTGAATTTTGATTCAAATCAATTAGAGTCAATTAAGATCAAGTGGGATTTTAAATTTGATTCACTTTCTATTTTTGTAATTCCACCTCTACTATATAAAGAGGTTGGTAGTCTATTGTAAGGAAGGTTCAGGTTAAAGTAAAATTGAGATTTTTATCTCTCTACCTCTGTCTCTCTCTTTTTCTCTCTCTCAATATGTTCTTCATGACTCCTTTCCAAAACCCCGCATAACCGACGCGTTCTTCACTTCCTCCCTCTCTTCTCTATATTTCTTCCACCAAAATTTATTTTCTCCGTTATGAAAATTTTTGTTTGCATCACGTTGAGGCTGGACTACTTGGATGCAAGCCATCTGGCATCCCTGCAGAACTAAAGAAGCATGTTGTTACATAAACTGATCCTGAGTTTGAGGATACTACACGATATAGAAGCCTAGTGGCCAAACTACTCTACCTCATTGTTACTATGTAAGATATATCATATGTGGTGAGCAGAGCCAGTCAACACATGGAGAGACAAATACATTTATAGTCATTGGAAAGATGTTCTTCTAATCCTTCAATATTTGAAGGAATCCCCCAGGCGAGGACCCTTCTATAGGGCCAATGGTCACAATGATGTCTCTGCCTATATAACCCTTTGGGGACTTTTATGTAATTCTCTCCTTTTGCTCTCTAGGGTTTCACAGTATATAAGAAGCCCTACACCCATGGAATAAGATATGATAATTCATTTTCTTCTCCACACCCCTCTCCACTCCCGGACCTCATTCTTAAAGAAGCAATGTTTGTCATGCACTAACTTCAATTTTTGAGCCATGCACGAGGTAGCGGAGCTAGAGCAAGTCGTAGTAGACCAATGTGCAATTATCATTTCCCTGAAATTCTCCTCCATCATCCAGGAGCTCTCGAACCTGAAGAATGATCGTGGAATAGTGCTCTCACCTGAGTCCCAGATCAAAGGGGTGGGATCCGATCTAGATCGGGAAGAATTCGAGGAAAGCGAGAACATCTCCAGAAGTTCAGTTGAGGCTAGAAGCATTTGATTCTAGAACGGGACCCAGAGTTCCGCTAGGTGTAGCATGTATATATCGCATCAATAACCTCCACATGTAGTTCATCCGCATCGATCAATTCTTCAAATTATGTAGAATCAGGATCCCCCCCCCCCCCCGACACGAAGACGATCGATAGAAAGCAAAGACAAAGACCCATTAAAATCGCCTCAAATCAGCCAAGCATGTGTCGGGAACCTACCCCGAGCATCATGTAATTCAGTCCACAATTCAATCCCTTGGGAGGGATAAATCGGACCATACACACAAAAGAGCACCAAGAGCGAATCTGAGTGTCGACTCTAAAGGAGGACTGATTGTACAAATCCCCCCCCTTAAGCTCAGAGATGATGAAGAACCTCAAGTCCTTCCATGTAATGGCAGTCCCTCTCAAAGAGACGATGGCGTCAAGAGCATCGAAATCTGAAAAAGGATTTGCTCCCACAGAGTTCCAAAGTACATTCGTTCAACTTTGAAATTGTGTTTTGTGTAGCATAATAATATCACAGAACCAAGACAAAACCAAAGATCCAATCGATCTTTACTTCTTCGGGTCACCTCACCATCCCTACTCATAAATGTTGTTCCAACTGTAGCCGTCACTTCAATTAAAGCCATAACGCCTAATGTATTCTTGGCTCTGAATTCATTTCCAAATTATTGAATACGGCAACACAAAAGCATATTATCGAAATATATAGATTCCACAGATCTATGGAATCAACCACACACCGTGTATGTATGCGTGGCACTTTCCTATTCGGTTAAGCATGATACTGTGGAAGGAATATTCTTCAAACATAAAATAGGAACTCCGATCAACCCAATCGACAACACCAAATCCAAAATATCCTTCGGTAGAGTTTAAAATGCTCACATTAGTAAACCACCAAGGACAAATTGGAGATCACCTTACTTTTGATGATGAAATCCACTTGGGATGCCCTCTATTTGAAGACCGATGCAAGAGGAAATTACACAATCACATTCTTAAAAGAATATACGCCAAACTTGATGGCAGGAAGAGCAGAATTCTGTCTCAGAACTCAAGCAAGCGGAATTGTTCTTTTGTAAAATGCTCTAGCCGCCTGTTTTAATTCACCCAACGAGCGCCAATTTTCTAGCTTCCAGGAACAAATGTCCAAATCAATAAATTGCAAAAAAAAATGTGTGATTTCTTAGATGATAAGACACACTGTTACATTAGAGCATGTAACAATATTTTAATACCTGAACAAATGAGTGAAATCGGTGTCTAACAAGTTCAACTTATAAATAGTGATTTAATGCTGAAATTGATCTGGCAGCATTTGGTTTCTCGGTCTTCTCGGGCAGATCTTGAAAACCAAATGTTTCAGATTAGATGACTTTTGAGGCACCAACTCTGGGACTGTCCCCTCTCCTTTATAATGAGCTATCGAGCGTATCAATTACTTTCTCTTTCCCAGCTATCATTTTAGTTGGAAATGGATCCAATACCAACATCCGGCATGATAGTATCAACCTGATCTTACCAAGCACTATACCATACAAATAACAAATCAAATCCCCAACAAGATCCAAGACCTTATGAACAGTGATGAGGAAAGTGAAATCAGGATAGTATAAGCCCCTATTTCTAGCATAATTACACCAATCACATGCTCAAAATCCAAATAAACTCAGTCAAGATGAAGTTTTTAATCTGGAAACCTTAATTCAAGAGCTTCTTCACTTCCCTTTGATTTTCAAAGGAATTTTCTTATGGCATATAATAGTAGAGGCTCCTCTCCACTTTAGCCAACCTGCATTTATTCTATGCATTTATTCTATGAGTAACATCTCCATCGATTTTCCAATCATATTGCAAAATAGATCCCAAATATCTAAAAGAATTTTTCTTTTGAATGTTATCTTCTCCAATCTTCACCTCAATTCCTTCACCACTGGTTCCATCAAATGTGCACTCCATATATTCGGTCTTAGCCCTACTTATACGAAATTCTTTAACCTCTAAGGCATGTTTCCAAACCTCAAGATTCTTATTTAATCCATTTCTAGTCTCATCAACTAACATAATATCATCGACAAAAAACATACACCAAGGGATCATATCATGAATGTGACTAGTCTCAACATAGAATCTCTCGTTCTGAAAAAGCACCCATTTCTCGTTAACTGGATCGCCCAAAGGATGGATAAACCCTAAATCCTCTCACCATCAGGTCCAATTGAGATGACATAATGGACTCCAAGATTACAGAAGTATGATGGTGAGTGTATGTCTTCTTCATGGAGAAATTCCCATCTTCCCAAGTCCAACATCAATCCCGTTGGACAAACCCCTAAGAGAAAGAAGAGGATCTGACATCACTATAAACTTCATCACTCTCTGATCAAAGACCAGAAGTAGGGGAAGAAACCACATCGATCAATGTCCCACCAACACAATTTCTTTGTTCAACTGCTAACACAAACAGACAAAGTAACCTATCATAAAAAGCATGAACTCCAATTCATTCATCCTGTAAAAAGCTAAAACCACAACCAGAACTAGTTTCAATGAAGGCGACATCTCCATCAAAACAATGCAAATCCCCTCCATAAGTAGACGGTGAGCACATCACCTGAGGTTTCATAAACATCTTAGAGAAACCATACATGTATTACAACAATCTAGAAAGCAAACTGAATCACTTCCCCAAATGTGAGTGACCCACATGACGAACAATGCCATGTTTTTCTCCTTTTCGCTAAAAACTACCAAAAGACTATAATTCACATAATGTGTCACCATTTTCCATCTCGCTGGAGGCAATCTTAATAGTCTCTGTAAATATATATTATTCACTTGTGTACCATTTTTGTTATTTTTCTTTTCCGTTGGACTCTTTATATAATTTACCCATAGGCTACTCTCCTATATAAGAGAGCCTAGGGCTGATGAAATAAACAAGTTCTCTTATTTTCCCAACATGGTATCAGAGCGACGGTCCTAGACCGGAGTTCTCGAACCAAAGAAACCCTAACCCTAGCCCCACCGTCGAGCCCCTCTCTCTCCCTCAGCACACCTCCGGTCTCGCGCCTCGGCCTTCCAGCGCGCCCTGCGCCTTATGCCTCACGCACGCTCTGCGCCTTCTGCGCATCGTGCGCCAGGCCGCGCGTGCTCCTCGCGCCTTCAGCCCTGCGCGTCTGTCCAGCCCCGCGCGTGCTCCTAGCGCCTTCGCGCCCCTGCGTGCATCGGGCTGTGAGACCTGTAAGCCCTTGTCCAAGATCTGCGCGTGTGTTCTTGGTTCTGGATCTGCGCGTGACCCCCTAAAGGTCTCGATTCTCGTGCAGATAGAACCCTAAGTCAAGCGCGCGCGCCTCCAAAGTAATGGGTTTGGTTGCTTGAAGTCTACACATGCAACTAAACCCGTCTATTTCTGTGTAGACGATCATATCTTCAGTCTACTACCCCAGTCTTCTGTTATCATAATGTCAGAAAGCAATGCAGACATTCCATCTATAGGCGCCTTCCGAGGTCCAGCGCCGATTGTGAAGATGGATGGTTCGAACTATGAACTGTGGGCTATGCAGTTCATGAGTATGATGAAGTCAACCGGTAAGAAACACGTTCTTACTGAAGAAGAGCATGCTGAGAAGACTGGAGTTAATGCCTCGTGGGAGGCAGATGATGCATATGCCAGAGTATGGCTATCTGGAACTATGGCAATCGAGATTGCCAATGATATTCTTCATCAACCCACAGCCAAAGCAATGCGGGATATTCTGGCTGCCACATATTCTCAAGCGAAGAATTAGACAAAGATTCTGCAACTCCAGCATGACATATTCACTATCAAGCAGAATGGACATCCTTGAGTTGTTTCACGTTGATATCTGGGGTCCGAGTTGTGTTCCTGATCATCAGGGACACAGGTTTTATATAGTTATTGTGGACGATTTCTCTCGTGTGTCATGGATATTTTTGTTAAAGAATAAATCTGAAGCAGGGAATATTATCATCAATTTTCTTAATGAGATTCGTAATGTTTTTTCTGCATCTGTTAAAATTGTGAGAAGTGATAATGCCCTGGAATTGTGTAATCATGTCCTATCCAGTTATTTCTCATCCCAAGGGATCATCCACCAGACATCTCGTGCCTATACCTCCCAACAGAATGGGGTCGTTGAAAAGAAACATCGCCATTTACTGGATGTAACCAGGTCGCTCCTTATACAGAGTCATGCTCCTCATTCTTAATGGGGTGACGTTGTTCTTACAGCATGTTACCTAATCAATCGTATGCCGTCATCTGTTCTAGGTGAGAAGATCCCTTTCTCTCTTATCTTTCCTGGAAAAGAGTTATTCTCCCTTACTCCTTGTGTGTTCGGTTCGGTTGCTTTTGTACACCAGTTGTCTCCCGGGACTGACAAGCTCTCTCCTGGGGCTGTCAAGTGTGTCTTCGTTGGGTACTCGGGCCTAAGGTCAGAAGTATCACCAAAAAGATCCAGCAATAACAATCCTTTTCGCCTTATGGCTTCCGCATAGGCCCCACACACAAAATATAGTGTCAACATACTACAAAATAAGGATTAGATATCGGGATCAAATATCGTCAAGTCTAAAATCATCATAATTGTACACATGAACCACTCGAGATACCATTCTCGATAGCACATTGGCCACCAACACAAAGAGAAGTGGTTCCAGAGGACACCTTTGCTGACACTCCTTTAAATATGAAAAAAAACCCTCCTTCAGACTCCCATTCATTAGCACTGAAAAGAGCTTGTAGTCACACATCTCTTCATCACATAATCCACTAATATGGGAAGCTCCAATAGGAAAGGGGAGCCTAAATGAATCTCCAAGCTACGCATTTATAGGCCTTGGAGAAATCAACCTTCAATAACAACCTCTTAATCTTTCTTCTCCTTCAATTCTAGATAATCTTAAAGCCATAACTACACTATCCATCACATGATAACTCGCAATGAAATTCGATTGGGCAGGTGTCATAAAGAAATCCAACACCACCCAAAGGCAATTAGCAAGAACCTTCATCACAATGAGATAAAAACCATTAAGTAAAGCCAAGGTTGCAGAAGTCGATACTCGATACTCGATCGGCCAGGTCATTGACTAAGGATTAATTGCTCGTCGAGTGACTAACAGATTTAGTCAAGAGTTTAATCGGATTTGTATTTTATATATTTTAAATATGTAATTCATTTTTATATTCCTATATATTTATATAAATTTGTACATTTTCTATACTACCATAATGAAATAAAAGAAATAAATGAATTTAATCAAACATTAAGCATCTTAAATTAAGTTTGCTTTATAAAAAATGGAAAGATGAAAAAAACATAGTCCAGTTGAAAAAATGGTGACTAGTCAGCTTAGTCGATAGACTAATCGATTGGTCGACTAGCGATCGATTAGTAATAATCGAGTCGGTCATCCTCACCCCCACCCCCATCCATCACCCCTCAATAAGACGAACCAACTAAATATCTTGGTTAGTTCGCAAGCTTGGATAAAACAATAAAATATGAGTCCTTAATATATTGTGTGACATCTTTTTAGGGGAGGATGAAAACCACGGAGCAATACATCCTCTAAAAGCCCCGATTTTCCACCCGGAACTCCTCCACAACCACCGACAACATCATCTTTCCTCACATCTCAAAACTCCCAAAAAAAGAAAATCGGGAAACCGGCTACACCAAGAGAACCATCCACACTAAGATTAACCTCCTCACATATCTCCCTACAGCTAAAAGTATGCACCAACTCAGAAGCTTTATACTCGAATAACAGATAAACATCCATGCCCAATCATTTTGCACCACACAAATGAACCCATGCCCTAACAACATGAAAATGCCAACTACAACAGCACCAATTGTATGCTCTCCTTGCACCTGTTCATCCCTATAGAGATGGATCCTCCTACCATTTAGCCACAGCATAGAAAAAATGCTTTTTACACCTCTCCTTCAATCAAATATGGCTAGATCGTTGCTTCCATTCTACATCACTCTCCATATCCTCATTGAGGATGATCTTATATTGCTCCCACCCAGTGACCATCTCCTCCTCCACCAACTTTCGAGTACCCTCCAACTCATCTAATCTGACCACCTCTACATGAGCATGAGTCCTTCGCTCGTCCTATGGCTCCAAACTTCCTTCTTGAAGGAAATCAATATTTTTCACAGAGCAATAAGCTTCATGGCCATCCCTATGACCGTAGAGTCAGAGTAATGTTGGTTGCACAATCAGAATGTCACACTATCCCGAAAGCCTTCCTCAAGAGGTCACAAGCGCTCAAAACGAGAGCCCCTGCACATACGGAACCCTTGACAAGATTCCCAGCAGGTGAAAGTGTGATCCAATTGATGCCGCAGCAAAGAGCGGGCCAATGTCAGCAAAAACATCTCCAAACAAAGGAAACAAGAAAATTGCTAATTCGAGAACACGAAGAAGAATTCCTCTGCAGGCAGCAAGAATTTGTCACGTCTAACACCTCCAAAGACATCAGTCACGTCAACAATGAACCTAGCAAAGCTCGTGGAATCAAAAGACTGCATGATCATCCCCAGAGACTCAGAAGACTCCTAGAAGGCCTCCAACCCACCTGCAATCCCCTTCAATTGTCCAAATTTCCCAACAGAACAGGGACATTGCGATGATAGCCCGTAATCTTACAAATTTTGGCTTTTATAACTCCATTCTGGAGAATTGGACTGGCACACAATGCATCATCAGGTTTTGTCCTCCCTTATGCGGCATATCTAAGTAATTAAAGTCCCACTTTTGCTAAATAAAAACTCTCGTGTGCTGCCTATCATTAGAACGTGGACTCCTTCATAAACATGCAAGACATTGGTAAGAACCTTTTTGCCCAAAACTCATACCAACATAACAGAAGTTGGTCAACAATCACGTCCGTTAACTTCGATATTACTTAAACACGGCAAAGAGAACAAGAACAACCCTCACGAGTCGCGACCTCAACTCCCATTTCTCACATCACTTCAATCAATCTCCTAGGGATATCATCCACTCACTTCACAACTAAATCACGAACAAACCCTAATGCCACCCAAACCCCAATTTATATAAAAAATCCTAATAAAACTCAGAACCAATCAAACAAATACGCAAAACGAAAAAGATCCATTTTTATCATCCAGAAGAGAAAACCCGAAAAACCCAAAACCAGGGAAATTCGATTAGATCGTCACCTTGCATCCACGCCGTCACTTGCAGTAGCGATCGGCCTTCTTCTTGACGCGATCGTCGAGGGCCTCCTCGACGGTCCTGACGCCCGTCTTGGCCATGTTGGCGGGGTCATAGCCGAACCTCTTGGTCTCCACGGGGAACAGCTCCTCGTACTTCATCTTCTTCGCCGCATCTATGGTGTACACCACCTCCCCTCCGCCGCTGGCGGTCCCTTCCCCAGCTTCGCCATCTTCGGCGGGGGGTGGCGGCTGATCATCGACCTGCTTCTTCTTGTGCTTCTTCTTCTTCTTGTCGATGGATTTGAGTGCAGCGAGCTCTCCTCCCTTGAAGGTGAGGCGTCCGGCGTTCGCCCGCTTGTAGAGGTCCGACATTGCAGACGGATCCCCGACCCATCATCTGCTTACACTACTTAGTACTTATTGAAGAAAATCAGTAACCGGATCTTATAATGCGGATGTCGGGTGTAACGGATCCCAGCAAGATCCGACAATGAAGTGGGCCTTTCAGGGAAAGAAGGCCCTCCTTTCTCTCTTCCATATCTTTTGCTGATTTTTGTGGCTTGGGATTTTACATTATAATCCTTAAAACTTTATCTAATTCGTCATAACTCCTATAATCTTTTTAAATTGCATCAGACCCTTATGAGTTACACCATGGATCCATATGCATTAAACCAAGTAAGGTTATATGTGTCAATGTAATTACAAAAATATAGGTGTCACTGTGTAGTTGGACAAGATTTTAGGGATCATGAGTAATTTCAACTATTTAAAGTCATTGTTACACGTGTAGTACTTAAGCAATCATATGATTTTATTTGGAAGTCTATTGATTGGACTGTATGTTTTATCTATGTAACTCATGTTTGTAGGTTGAATTATATTTCCAAATTCTGATGCAGCTTGCACGCAACTGAAAAATCATTATGGTAGGGGGAAAATAAAATTATTTATTTAAATATACATCCATCCTCGAGAATTTTATCCATTTATTTGACCATGACTAAAATATGCAATGCTTTCATTTAACCTTTAAGTAATTTTAATCTGAATTTTGACATAACTAAAGGAGAAATTTTCAGTTAGGGTATTTTCTCCACTTCATTAATAACCTAAGGATCTATTATGCCTCCTAATTTTTTCATTTAGGGTTTTCCACTTTAGGACTATTTTCTCCTAATTTGTAGGAAAATCCTTGGATTATTCCTTAATATTAAATAGGTGTTACTGTGAAATAACATTTAGGTTTTCAGAATGTAGCCCCTCAATGGCAATATGTATTGTTGGAGGAAAAAAATAAAAAAGGGTTGGTGATTAACTGATTTTGTTTGGGTGGATATTTATTGAAATTGAATAATGAATCACGAAAATGTTAAATAATAATTAGAATATGATGAAATAGATAGGTTAACGAAGATGGCTTAAATAAGTAGTTGGTTTTCCCATGTCAGTAACATGTTTGCACGCTAATTGTATTATTATTTTGATGATAATAAACTTTGTGAGTACATATAATGCTACAGATTTTATGGGAACTTTGCTCCAAATATGAAGCACCAAAGAGAAGCTTTGTGGAAAATGAAGAACAAAAGCAAAGATACCTAGATTCTCTTGAACCTATTTTACAAGGATCAACGAAGACACGTTCAATGGACATGCTAAAAGTTTGTGACCAATATGAAGGAAAAGAAGACCTTCGTTATAGGAATATATAAAAAGTCTCGACTTATATACATGTTATCATGTGTGAATATAAAGTCCAAGTTACTTCTGGTCGATCAACCTACCTGATTTGATCGATCATCTATCTTTGATCGATAGTCCTATTTGATTTGATCGATCAATCCATGATCGATCGATAGTCTACCTTTAATAGATCAATTTGCGATCGACCACTTTCCAACCCCGATCAATCATATTTCAAACTATGTCCAACAACTACTTTTGATCAATCTATTGGGATCGATTGACCTATCAACTTTAATTATGATTAAATAATTTGAATATCTTGACCGGTCAACTCAATAGAATCTCTTTGATCCTTTCTATACTTGAGTTGGCGAAAGGTCTGACCTCCATCACTAAAAACAGGACCCTAGATCCATTCATGAGAAAACACACTAGATCCTTTCTTGAGAAAACACATTCCAAGACAAAGCATTTTATAGACCCTCAATCTCTCTCCCTCAAATCTCTATTCGAGGTCGCCTCACTCAATCTCTACTTCAAGTTCATATCTTGAGAGTTATTCATCTGCACACTCGAGTTGCATTGGAGTTGGGTCTTGTATTGAAATACATATATGATTAGCGATCCAACTTTTATTTTTCTCCAAATTTTATTTTTTACATTCTTTAAAATCATTTTTTAAGGAGAACTTCAAAGGTAGATCTTGACCTATAAGTAAATAGTTACATGTCAAAGAAATTGGTCGTTTACCAAACTAGGGTCTGAGCTTATTTCTTGTTTATTTTAGAAAGGATTTTTATGATATTGTTCCTCAATGTTATTTATTAAAATAATTATTTCAATTGAAGGGTTTTTATCACGTGTGCCCTTCTTAACTTCTGCAATATTAGTTATGCCCCTTCTTTTTTGTAATATCGGTTGTATCCCTGACTTCTTACAAATTTCACAATTATGTCCCGTTAAGGTAAACTATGAGCATAAATAATATTACAAAGGTGCAAAATTATGAATTCTAAGAAGTCAGGAGCACGACTGATATTGCAAAATATTGAGGGGATAACTGATATTGCAAAGAAGGGCATAAGTGATAAAAACTACAGAAAATATAAAGAAAATTAATGATATTTACATGTGAAAGGTATAGTTTTACCCATAATCAAGCTTATTTCCTTTTGCCTTAATTTTCTTTATTTTTCTTTTTGGCATACTAATTATTTTAGCTTGTGGCTGGGATTTAGAACTATAAAAATTATCATATGTGATATATATAAATTGTCCCCTTTTGCTTTACTTATTGATCTAATTTTTTCTCGGGAAATTTTTGTCTTATTATATTTTAGAAAGGTGCCGTTGTTCATTAGTTGATTTCCGCAAGTGTACAAGTGAAGTACTAGTCATTTTATTAGGTTTAGAGATTATATGTTGTAGGTCCAATATCCAAAAGATTCCAAGGATTTAAGCTAAAAAGATCCTAAATATAAGAGTAATAGATATTTAAAAATGAAGTTGGAGTTTCAACAGAGATCAAGAAGTCTTATCTAAATAGAATCTTTTATTTGAAGATATATGTGCATATATAGCTACTATGAAGCTAAAAAAAATCTAGAAAATGTTTATACATGCATATGTACATGATCCATGTCGATGTGAATGTTTTTGATGAGGTATATTTTGTATGTTTTAGGATTGTTATTGAGTTTTTAATGTGGTATATAATTTTTTATTGAATTTTAACTTAGTTTGCAAATTTCTATCAGAAATTTAACTGTTAACTATATCCATATAGGATGCATTAAAGAGTAATCATTTGGTAATTGAAAAATTAAATTACAAGAGTTTTAATGTAATCCATAAAAATGAAATTATAGGATTATCAATTAAGTTTTATGTTCACGAAAATAATACATTTTAATTTATTAATTTACATATTGCTTCTCATATCAATCAACGTCTTAAAATAGTAAATTTAACTACAAAGATTATCGAGGTTAGGAAGATTGATAAGCAGACTGATGGAGAGGATTGCTGACATGGTTGATCATACTTTTGCCTCGTGATTGGCTAGGATCCGATGAGAATGATTGTTGAGATGGATGATCCTCTTCACGTCTTATGAGTGGTTTAGAGTTGAAGGGAGGTTTGCTAAGGTGGTCGATCCTTCTCTTGTCTTGTGGTTGACTAAGTGTTGAAGGGATAGATTGATGTGTACCATTGATTTGTTTTCCGCATGTGCTTTGTACTCCAAATATACTCAATAAATAACAAGAGAGAGTCTGTTATAAGCGAGTAGGCATATTATCGGACCATTATAAATCCTTGTGTTGTGTGATTGTGTAAGATTTTCTTGTTTGATAGTTGTTCCGCATGTGCATTGCTTGATGATATCCATTCCCAACAAAAATCATATACACACTAAGACGGTACTTTATAGTAGATTTTCAAAATCAACCTTCATGAGTGTACACTGAACATGAATTCTCTACAAACTAAAATGTTTAACTTCATGGAACAAATCAACAAATCCTTGTGCACACCAAATGTTTCTTGAAATTAGAATAAATGAGTAAATATAATTCACATAGAGTTTGGTTATAATGAAATAATGAAGTTCAATGAAAAATAATCAAAAGGAAAGGCATAAATTAAGGTAACAAGGAAACAACTCATATAGAATATTAGAAACAACTGCTAACGGAAAATACTTACCACGTATAAATACAATTTTCGTTCTTATATCATAATACACTACATAGGAAATAGGTTGAGGTGGCAGTGTTGTGGCAATGGAAACCTGTGGTGACGGGAAATTTCGTCGTAATAAGTATTATGTCATTACAATTATATCTCTAAGGAAAAGTGAAGAACTACTCTAGAATTATAGAGATACATTCTTTGTCGAGGGGAAATTGGAGACGCCATGAAATTATAGAGAAAAGTACATTTGAGAGTCTATTTTTTAGCTACTAAATTTGCATTCGAAAATCACTTTGTTGCTCTTCGATTGAGTAAATAGCAATGTTGCAATGGCTAAAAGCATAAGGATGATAAAGTAGGACCCTATCATCCAAATCGAAGCGAGTCTCATATAAAAATCATAAATCAACACTAAGGTCTAATGCATTTATAGCACAGGCATATTTATGGTTTGACTACTAGTATTTCCAATGCATTTTATTCCATGATCAAGGGATTTGTGAATTTAAATTTTACATGTAAAAGTTTTGTTGGCAAATGGAAGTATCTTAATAGAAGGTTCTCCAAGTGAGATAACTTGGCTACCCCACCTTTATTTTTTTATTTCTTAAGGTGTAATATGAAAATACCCAGAAAGATTTAGTCAATTAGACAACAACATGTTATTGTTCAAATTTTATGTGGAACGGACCTTCCGAACTCAACCATCTAAAATGGATTGATTTTAACAATTTTAAGACCGTTGAAACTTGACAAGCTTGATGGATGGGATGGGAGTCTCGAACTGAGTTGAATTTTGAATGAGAATGTGGTGTCATATAGTGATCTAAATACCCCCATGTGTTTTCAGATAATACTTTAAGAAATAAGAAAAATAATGGTGGGGGTAGCCAAGCTGGCTCCCTTTGAGGTAGTCCCATTAAACCTTATCTCATCCATTTTATGCATAAATGTATCGATCTTATATTTTATTAGTTAATACATAAATTTACATATCCACGTATATTTTTATTATAATTTTAGGACATCATTTATAGGTCTTAATAAATATAAATGCATTCATCATTGGCAAATTTGACAAGTATTTTATTTCCGTGATTTTATTATAACAGGTTAATGTCATTTTAACTTTGATTGTTATTTTACTTACACAATATACAATATATCGAAAAATGTAAAAAATATAAGTCGGCATAAAAATATTATACATATGTATACACATAGTTAAATTTTATTGTAATGGGTCCAAAAACCAACACAAACAAGCTTCGATTTTTATAAAAGTATATCCATTGGATAGATATTTTCTTACTTAAACTTTGAAAGTGAGTTCGGTCAATTTGGAGTTCATACGAAGTGGGAATTCATGCAAGAAGTTGAATTTTACGTGTTTTTCGTTTCATAATCTACAAGCATTTATTCAAGATGAAAATTATTTCATATTTTCATATTTTTATATATTTTTATATGCAAGTTAGAAGAAGAATTAGTACAATCAAATTTAGTGTGGATTATGAAAATGTAGGAAGTTTTATGAAGCGTCTTGGTCTTTTTGTGATTTTTTTAAAATTTTTATATGTTGATGCATGCTTATCATTTACATATACATGAATATTAATGATGCAATAAAAATACTATAATGTAAGTATTTACTAAGGAACGGAGCTCTATTTTTTACTTTATGTTAGATGAATCACATCTTTATCACACATAAAGAGCATTGTATCAAATATTTGAGTGCAATTGACTATGCACGGTGAAAAATATTGAAGCTCTTTAGAAAATTAAATATGAGACAAAATAAGAGGATGTGATTTACAACAAATCGGAAACCCATGTTATTGCATTTTTGTTTCGTGGACAACACATGGTTGTAATCAATATTTGCCTCGAAGCATACGTGAGAAATGCTTTTTATAAAAAAAAATTGAATTCACACTTCATATCCAAAGCACACAAATTTCAGAAAGTCTAAGCTAAGACCTCAAAGACTATCTAACGGTAGTTTATAATACTAGTGTATAACTTCTCCGCTTCATATATCTTACAGTCTAATACTTTCTCCCAGCTTCATGTCATGATATATCGTATCGAAACTCTCATTCTTACATTATAACATCTTAAATACACTTACTTAGCACGATCATCTACGACTGTACACTTCCATTTTCTGGCTCAAACATTTCTGATACCAACTAATTCATTCAGGCTTCAGTTATGTCCGCGAAGAGTAGAGAAAGGAGACTAAATAATTACACCTCTTTTATTTGATTAAAGGAACATTGAAGTTAAGTTATAGTTTAACCAATGCCTTATTATCATTAATCCATCGCATTTTCTTTGATATTCTGAATAGGTTATCACTGAAAAGAGGAACATGGAATTACAACTAAATATGAAGCATGAAAAAAGTTACCTTCAATTAGAATGTTTGCTCCAATGATCGGCGCAACTAAGTAAAGTATATATGTTCTCTTCTTTGCATTTTATCTACCTAAGAAAAATAGTGGCATGATTCTAGGACTTCATCTTGAGCCATTAATAGTGTTTTTATGAGTGTCCTATTTGCCTTATTTTTCTTAAGGGTTTTTATCACTTGTGCCCCTCCGAGATCTCGCAATTTCAGTTATGCCCCTATCTTTTTGGTAATATCAGTTGTACCCCTCACTTCTTGCCGTTTTATCAGTTGTGCCCCTTGGGTTAGTTGTCGTCCATCCACAGTGCAAACAGACGTTAACTTTGAGGACATAAGCGGAATTAATTTGAAAAAAAGGTTCAGGGGTCATTCCTCCACCACCTCATCTTCTTCCTCCCCCCATCTCTTCCTCTTCCTCCCTTCTCTTCCTCCTCCACAGCTCCTCCCTCCTCTGCCTCGAGCTCACTGCTCCGCCCACGCACCTCCCCATCTCCGTCATCGTCCTCCTCCTCCTCCTCCCGCACCTCCCTCTGCCCCAGCTTGCCCTCCGCGCCCAGGTCGGCCCCTCCCCCTGTCCCGCATCGCACTGCCGCAACTCTCCCTCCTCCGCCTCGATCTCCCGGCTCCGCCCCCAGCACCTCCCTCCGTCCCCGCACCTCCCCCCTCCGCCCACACACCTCCTCTCTACCCCCCATCTGCGCCCAGGTCGCCCCCTCCCCCGACCCCGCACCGCACCGCCGTAGCTCTCCCTCCTCCGCCTCGAGCTCCCAGCTCCGCCCCCAGCACCTCCCTCCGCCCCCGCACCTCCCCCCTCCGCCCCCGCACCTCCACTCTGCCTCCCATCCGCGCCCAAGTCACCCCCTCCCCCTCCCCCTGCCCCGCACCGCGCCGCCGCAACTCTCCCTCCTCCGCCTCGAGCCCCCGGCTCCGCCCCCATCACCTCCCTCCGCTCCCGCACCTCCCCCCTCCGCCCCCGCACCTCCCCTCTATCCCCCATCCACGCCCAAGTCGCCCCCTCCCCCTGCCCCGCGCCGCCGCAGCTCTCCCTCCTCCACCTCGAGCTCCCAACTCCGCCCCCAGCACCTCCCTCCGCCCCCGCACCTCCCCCCTCCGCCCCCAGCACCTCCCCTCTACCCCCCACCCCAATCCGCACCCAGGTCGCCCCCTCCCCCTGCCCTGCCTCGAGCCCCCTACCCCTGCCCTGCACCGCGCCCTCCCCCTACCCCGCACCCACCGCCCCCTGCTCCCCCTCCCTTGCCATGCACCGCCCCCTCCCCCTGCCCCGCACCGCACCGCCCCCTGCTCCCGGTCGATAACGTCGTGAAGCCGACCTCCTCCCGTAGCCACGCACCTCCCCCAGCCCCCGCCGCCCGCGCTCCAGCCCGCACCTCCTCGACAGCCTCGCACCTCCTCCCCAACCCTCCTCCTCATTTGATTTTATTCTGACCATAATACCCTTCTTAACCACACCATGGTTTGAGTAAACTATGGTCATTTTAATTTTTTGACGGTCAATCTGACGGAAGGGCACAACTGATGACGGAAAAAGAAGTGAGGCGCACAATTGATATTACCAAAAAGATAGGAGCATAACTGAAATTGCGAGATCTCGGAGGGGCACAAGTGATAAAAACCCTTTTCTTAATGTAGATTTGCGTGCTTCTATTTATTTCCAATGTTTTATTTTTCACAAAAAAATCCAAATATATTTGAATATATTTTAGAAAAAAACAAAAATACATTTTCCGCATTTTGTATAGTTTTCTTGAGTGTAGTATTTGTGCTTCATATTCCTTATATTGTTTCGATAACTTTTATCATTTTCTCTCTCCTATTATTCTGTCATGTCTTGTACTGCATGTATACATATATTATTCGTTGTTTTCTTCTCTTATTTCTACAATTGTTGAGTGAATTAGATATTTGAAATAAAACTCGAGTAGCAAGAAAATTTCTTAGTTAGTGCTCCTTGAGTTCGACGTTGAGCAAGCGCAACTAAATCCAAGTACCTTATTTCCTATCTTTTGTTTTGATCTGATGATTCCATTATACTACACTAATAGTCAATTGTTTGGAATTTACACTATAGAAAAACCACGTAAAACATGTTAGCTTATAAAAAAAATGAGAACATGATGAAATACTAAATCAACAATTTCCTTTCCTCATGTTACTTTATAATTCCATCTACAATTCCATCAGTCAAGTAGGATTTTAGTAGCGTGACATTACTATTGAAAATTTAGAGATAAAATATAAAAAAAATTCAACACCCACTACAGGGAGTATTCCTTACTTTACATCCTATATTTAGATTAATTTTTTTGTATTTTTTCAAACTATGAATATTTAAAGCTTTTGGATGTGTGCCTCAACGACGCCTAGTCTTTTAATTTAAAAAGCAAACAACTAGACATGAGAATAGATTATTAGTGAAATATATTTATATATAAGTTAGATCAATCTAAACCAATTCATAATCCGTTGGATTGGATTTCGATGCTTAATGGATTTTGATGTTTAATGGATCACTGATAGGAAAAAAAATCAAATACGTTAATATTGGATTAGACACGAATTAGTGTAAAGTCGTATTTAATTTGCTCTATGTGTACCTAGGGATGAACATTAGGTCGGGCTTCTTTGGGGTCCAAGGTGACCTAGCCCAAGGACTAATAAAATTAATGGGACGAACAAAAATACTTTCTCCCACTCGCCCCATGACTCAAATACGTCTGACTAATATGAGCTCAGGTTCAGGTCGGGTTGGCCCATTAAAAAATTTGGGTGGGAGCATGGAGAAGAAAACTAGATGATTGAAGGTATGTTTGTTATTGATGGAACAATGAGGATGAATGATTATACAAGATTATTTATATGAAGCACTTATTCAAATAGAACTAGAACTAGATCCAATAGGAACAATGGGTGATTGAAGGTATCTTTGTTATCGTTGTAGGCGGTATACGTATAACTAGAACTAGATCCAATATACAAAGTACATATTTATATAAGAGAACTTTTCATTTTTGGTAGGCGAGATATAATGTTAGCTCCTACTAATTTCCGTACAATTATATATGTTGGTTCCGTAACAAAATGCAATGGTGTATTTACAAAAGGGACATCTAAAATCCACAGATAAGCACTCCAATTGTGGAAGAAATGAAGTGTAACAAGTCTTTAACTACGAATTTTAGTGGTAGCTTCATGATGTAAATTTCTTAATGTTAATCTTCGGGTTTGGTGTTACTAAAGGTAATTCACATTCTTATTAGAGTTTGTGGGAGAGACCTTTCATGATTTCACTGCTTACATTACATCCGATCTAAAATAGCTTCAATCCATCTGCAACATATGCTCTTCGTTTGTTGACATCTTAAATAACGCAAGCTTCAGAAGATATATTCGGAGTGTGAAGCATTTCATAAAGAATAGCAACCAATTCCTTATACAATTTGTTAATGCAATGTTAAACATATTTTTATGTGACTCTCATAATCTAGGATAGCTTACTTATAAGGTAGACGGTGGAGAGATAAAATAGGATGCACAATTTGTTGCAAAAAACGTCATCAACATACATAAATTGGATTTCAACAAGTTTCCAAAACCAATCAGAGTGTATGCAACCAGATCTACATTGATAGGAGAAATATCCAGTTTAGAAACATATTTATATTAAAGTAAGGGGAAAATCCGGAAACAAGCATCACGCCAAACAATGTGACAAAGAAAAATAGAGAGTTAGAAATCACAACCGAAGCATCCTGTCGTAGAACTCCCCTTAGAGAGACAGCGACCCCCACTTTACCGACGCACAGAGCCTTGACGTGCTGCTCCCAGGGTCCAATGGTCCACGCTCGTCGACGGTGCCCACCGTACTTGAGCGTCCTCGAAAGTCACCTACGTAGACGAAGCCCGAGATCGAGAGAGGAGAGGAGATGAGCGTCCTCGAAAAAAAAGAGGCGTTGAGAATGAGGATTGTGTATGTTCGTAACCTACGTCCACGACTTTAAGAGATACTTAAAGACGTCCGGGCGTGGAATTTTTTTTAAATAATTATTAAAAAAATCGTAATTAATTAAATAGACATGGAGAAAAAAAATTAAAAAAATAGGTATCGATCGGCACCTGAGGTGCCGATTTGGGGCGCCCCCTCCAAATCAGCACCTGGGCGATACCCGTTGGCCTCCACTCCAAATCGGCACCTCAGGTGCCGATTTGGGAGGGGCGCCAACGGCTATGGCCCAAATCGGCACCTGAGGTGCCGATTTGGGAGAGGGCCGTTGGAAATTTGCCAACGGTCCCCTCCTCCCCCATTTGTTATATATATCCCCCCCCATTCCATTCTTCTCACAATTTCCTCCTCTCCTTCTTCATCATCTCTCCTTATTCATCCTCTCTTATTTCACTCATTCTGTTTTCTGAAGTGGGATTGCTTCTCTCGATCGACTAATCTTATTCAAGTAAGAATAAGATATTTTTTTGTAGATTTTGTTGTGCGTTTTTGCAGGGTTTTATCAGTGAGGACGTTATATACATCGGATACTGGATTATATTATTATCTTTTGGATAACATTTCTTGTAGAAGACACGCATCTTTCAGGTAATTTTACTCAGGATTTTTTTTAAAATTTAACAAGTAATTAGATGTGCAAAATTGATACTTAGTTAAAACATATTTCAAAATAATTCTTGTTTATTTTTAATGGTAAATCATTTGTCTAAGTAATCTAAAGATGTTGAAAAATAGTAATTGTAAATGTAATATGGTTTTTTTAATGTCACTCACATTAGACATTTTATGAAGAGATTTTTGTAATAGTTATTAAAAAAATCGAAATTAATTAAGTAGGGGACAGTAGATATTTTATTAGGAGATTTTTGTAATAATTATTAAAAAATCGAAATTAATTAAGTAGGGGACAGTAGACATTTTATTATGAGATTTTTGTAATAATTATTAAAAAAATTGAAATTAATTAAATAGGGGACATTAGACATTACATTAGCATTTCATTCATTTAGATTTAAAGTGCACATATTCATGTTAAAATTACTGTCATTTAGATTTGGAATCGAGCGCCGAGAGGATCTCTATACAGCGCTGCCAAGACTCACTGTCGTGAGCACCGATGAGCCCCCAAGACTGGACTTTTGGATTACATTTCTGAGTGATTAGTATATCAATTAAATTATAGATTGTTAAAGATAACATCCCACTGAAATGTTAATTAAATAATTGTTATATCCGATTATTAAGTAATTGTTTTGTGTAATTAAACTAATTAAATCATTATTTTATTCGTATAGATGGCCTCCAATACCGCTCATGTCCAAATATATTGGGGAGGATCGATTGATGCCTCTGATGACCACGTAGAATATATTGGGGGCAAGAAACGGATGGTTACATTACCATGCTAATTAACATACATTGGCTTACTGTCTCGAGTCTCTGAAGTCACTGATCTCCCGCTCGACCAGTATATACTTACATTAACTTGTAAGTAGTTGTATGAGGGATCAACTTTCTTTGCAGTACCGATTGACGATGATGAATCAACATTAGCAATGTTGAGTTCAATCGTCGATGTGAGATTTATCCATCTTTTTGTACAAGCTACTCCCTTTAATATGGAAAATATGCCATCATCTTCAAGGTAAAATTAATCACATTCAAATTATAAAATAATTTCACCATTTATATTTAAACTGACAAAGATTTAAATTAATCAGGCCAACAAATGAGACCATGTTTGAGGATATCAAAGGGTCATCACAAGTAAATGTAGAAGATGACTTAGTGACAGAAATATCTGAAGAAAATGAGGAGTCCGAAAATGACGAGCCAGAAAATGAGACTCAAATATTAGAAGAAAATGAGGAGTCCGAAAATGACGAGCCAAAAAATGATACTCAAACATTAGAAGAAAATATTGGTGGTAATACTTGTCATGATTTTGGATATGGTTCGCTAGTTCTAGCCGTAGGTTGAGAAAAGGGGGAACTCATATTCCGCTAATAACGATGATGCTGAAGAAGAATCGATGGAGGAGTTGCCTCACGTTTTTTATCATGAAATTGCATAAGCAGGAGATGTAGTATTTGTAGAGAGTCAATCAGAATCCACCGATGATTCCGGATTAAGTTATTGGTTAGGTAGGAGTTATAAGTCGAAAAGGGATCTACAATACGATTTACAGAAATGGAGCATGGAAAATCATGTGCAATACAAACCCAAGGCATCAAACAAGAATATTTTGACGGTTGTTTGTATTTATGATGATTGTGGGTGGCATTTACATGCATCAGAAAGAAAATCACCAGGATATTGGTACGTTTCAGGATATAGGGGGAAGCACACATGCAGAAATCCTGTCCTTTTAGTAAAACATCGTCAATGCACTTCTATTTTTGTAGCGCAGTATATTTTATCTTCCTTTAAAGCAAAAGTTAGTATGACCCCAGGAGCGATAATGTACAAGATAAAGGACGAGTTGAAAACTGAAATCAACTACATGACAGCTTGGAATGCTAGAGGACGTGCAATGGATATGGTTTATGGAAATGAGGTTGACTCATATCATGATCTCCGGAGATTCATTCGTGCTTTAGAACGACATAACCCTGGCATATATACGTGGCTCAAGACAGTAGAAGGCCAAAACGCCAGCACTATACATTTTCAGAGAGTATTTGTAGCGTTTGCAGCGTGTCGTAGAGCGTTCAGATTTTGTCGACCTATTTTGTCTATTGACGGAACACATCTATACGGGAGATACGTCGGTCACATGTACGTAGCCACAACAATTGACGCCAATAATGGCCTTTTTCCGTTGGAATTTGCCATTGCTGAAAAGAATGAGAATATTTCGGTATGGGGCTGGTTTTTGAATTTATTAAAACAAATTATCGATCGTCGGGACATTGTTTTATAAGTGATCGATTTCCTGGTCTAAAGAATGTTGTACGTGGTTTATTTCCACCGGAAGAGGGATTCACGCATCGTCGTTGTCTCAGACACATGCGTGCAAACATGCAGAGAGTCGGTCATAGAAATCGTACAGTTCTAAGTCGATTCTACGCTGCTGGACAAGAACCATGTCAGAACAAGTTCAACAGTATGATGCGTGAAATTTTCATTCTAGATAGAAGTGCTTTCGAGTGGATCGGATCTCAGGACAATGGCGATCAGAGATATTAGGCATTAAGTTTAGATGATGGACATCGTTATGGACATATGACAACCAATTTATCTGAAAGTTTTAACGGTGCCTTTAGAGGAGCATGTGGTTTGCCAATTATTTCTCTCATCCTAACAGTATTCATTAGAATAAATGGCTATTTCAATGATCGTCGTGAGGAGTCAGAAGGAATGACTACATATTTGACTAAGAAATATGAAGAGTTGTTAGAGAAATAAACCAGGGAGGCAAGAGCATGTCACGTTGAAAGATTTTCGTTAACTCAGTTTCAAGTCCGCGATCGTGATGGATTTGCACATGACGTCAATCTAAATGGCCGAGAAAGTGAGTGCATGTGCGAGTTTATGCAGATGAAACACTTCGTATGTCCACATGTTATTGCCGCAGCTTCAAATACTCGTACTTACGTAGATAACTACCATCTATGTTCGCAGTACTTTTCCAGCGATTATTACCGTCAGGCATACAACTTCTACTTTCATCCCATACCTGATAGACGTTATTGGGGAGAAGAAGATGCTACTGTTATGTTACCTCCAAAAATGGGAAAGAGAAATGTCGGAAGACCTGTGCAGGGAAGAAATAGAAATGAAATGGACGAAATGTGCGTCCGACCGAAATTATGTAAAATCTGCAAGCAACCAGGACATAATAGATTAAGTTGTCCACGTAGAACATATGCACACTTGCATTTGTAAGGGTAATTTAATTTCATTTTTAATATATCATTTTCTTTACAATTTTATAGTTATTTTTTCATGACATTTGTAATTATTAATGTAGATGGCACAGATGGATATGCTTCCTGGACCAGTAGATACCCCGGTATTGTATATGCAGAATGACCATCGATCATCACAACCCACTAGTTCGGTAAGTACTTTTTTTAATTTTTAAAATTAACTAGTTCAGTAATATTGTTTCTTATTTTTTATTCAATATATTTTACAGATTCGATTTGTAGAGCATAATGAGTTACTGAACTCCATTTCTGACAAGAAGAGTGGCGTAGTAGAACGATTAATAGAAGCGCCGGGTTTTTCATGTATGGTGAACATGAGAAGAGTCCAAATGGATCCATCATTATTGACCAGCTTACTAGAGAGATGGAGACCTGAGACACACACATTTCATCTACGCTTATGAGAGGCTACTATTACTCTTCAGGATATGGGATTAATTAGTGGTTTAAGAGTTGATGGTATACCTATAACTGGTCTGGATTCTCCGCCTGGTGGATGGGATGCAGAGTGCATGAGTTTGTTAGGAGTAGTACCCACTCGGATAAAGAGTGGAAAGGTGAAGCTGTCTTGGATACGCGACGTCTTCTTTAAGACAGAACATCCGTTGCAAGGTATTGATGACGAATAACAAGCGACCCGTGTGGTTAGAGCACTCATTTTTTATCATATAGGATGTAGTGTACTTGCAGACAACAGCGTAGATATGGTGCCTCTAAGGTATGCGTTAATGATTGACTGTATTACATTATTAATTGTTGTTGTATTCTTAGCTTTGATTAGTTTTTTTGGTACCTATTACACTTACGTGAACTGCAAGAATGTGCTCAACTGGCTTGGGGTGCTACTACTTTGGCGCATATGTATTCAGAACTCGATAGGGGTGTAAAGATCGGCACGTCTAGGATATATGGTTTCTTCTCAATTTTACAGGTATGTAGAGTACCCCTACATGTCTCAATTTGGTTTATTTGCATCTTCTAATATTTTTAATTACAGGTTTGGGCATGGGAGCATGTACATATTGGACGGCCGATAGTACGTGCTGGTGCTCAGATAACTGGAGGTTCATTAGCGTTGAAGTGGATAGGAGTGCGCAATTTTAAAGAGAACGTGCATACGGCAACATTAGCATTCTATCGTAACGAGCTCGATACACAAGAATCTCATCGGGTAAAAAAACTTTAATGCTCATATTAATTTTAAATTATTGTAAACTACAATATCTAATTTTTTTTACTAAAATACGGATGATTTGGACACCATACGTTGAAGTTGAGATATCACAATTGCATCCTATCTGCAGAAGTGGGCAGCCTGTATGGATGAGTCGTGTTCCACTTATTTGTTACGATCTTGTAGTGATGCACCTACCTGATCGTGTGATGCGACAATTTGGGATGCGTCAGCACCTTCCTGTTTCTGTGGAGAGGATAAACGCTATATCTAGACGTAACAAAACTCAAAGTGGGGACATCCTAAACTGGGCTACTATACATCGACAGTACGTGGATCGTTGGGCTGACAGGGAAGCCGCAGTTGTTCATGAGCACCCGGATTCTGATACCGATATTTATATGCAATGGTATTGGAATATAACAAGAAGATGGATCCAAACACAGATTCCTCCTCCTGTAGTAGCTTACCGACCACACGGACCAATGGAAAGACGCCTGGTATGTTTAAAAAGTCTACTTATTCTACTGAGATTCTATTAAATTATTCTTATTATATTTGTAAATGGACTAGGTGGATACGATTGTACAAGGAAGAAACAGTATGAAACAACTAAGACGATCAACGGACTTACCTACCGACATGAGGACAACAGTCAAAAATACAATTAACATGTTCGATGAAACACTCAACATGTTCTCCTTGATGTATCGATTCCATCAATATGAGCATCAACAATTCATGCCATCACAGGAGCATCATACTTCGGGAGCATCAGGTTTTGTGATTTCTTTCTTACAAATGTAAACTAATTTTTTATCTTAAAATCGTGAATTTATAAAATTATATGTCGTAAATTGTACAGGGAGTACACGGAATATGGTGGGGAGGGGACGCAACCACCACCGATGTTTGCTAGTTCATATTTTAGTTATTTGTTTATGTATAGTCAATTCTTATCCATATATCGATTTTTAGACATATAAATACAACTCCTCATAAAATATAGCAGGACTCGGTGAGCAGGCATTTTCCCAGGGTCAGACAATAGAGGAGTCAATATTTGGCACCTCAGGAATGACGTCTGCGGGATATGGCGGGCAAGGGTACTCATCTGGTCATCAAGGACTCGCATCTCAATATGACCAAACCGGATTTGGAGCTTCGGGTAATAAAATGACTAAATTAGATAACTAATTTTTATCTTATGTATTATTTTCTAAAAGATGAATATCTCATTCTTGCAGGATATGGAGAAGCTTTTAGTCAATCGCAATTTGCAGGATCATCATTTGCTGGTCCTTCGAGTCAGGGATACAGCAGGCAGGAAGTTCCACCAATTCAACCAGGATTCATATCTACAGGTAAAATTGTACTTTATTTATTACATTGTGTTCTCCTCTTACTTATTAAGTAATTTATGTGACATATAATGTAATTAACATCTTTCAGGTATGAGCTATATCGAGTATGGCTTTAGAGGGTCTCAAATCGGTGAAGCCGGATTTAGAGGTTCAGGTATAAATATATTATAGAATATACGAACTCATTTCAATACGTTATGTTTAAATTTTGTGATACTTATAATAATGAAAATGACTCAATCTTGTAGGGCCATCGCTTGTTGGACCTTCAAGTCAATTTGACTCTGGACCCTCTCAGCTCATACCGTCTACTCAATATAGTTCAGGAGATTTGCAGTCGCAGATATTTGATAGTGTTCGACAAATGGAGGTAACTGATTTTGATAGACAGTTGTTTGGTATATCCACGATACCACAACAACGTCCGGAGCTGCCTCGAAGACCTTCTCCCAGAGTAAGGATCACTGAGCGTCCTCCATCAGAGCTGCCTCGCCATTCAACAAGTGTACGAACGTCAAGTAATCAGGAATCACAAACAATCGAACAGCCACGGAAGTCGTCAGCTAGACCGCATCCTACAGGGCAAGTTCCAACGCATTCAGAACAAATGTCCAAGGAGAAGAAGAAGACAACACATGAGGAGACTCACAAAAAAATGGGAGATGGAGGGAAAGGAAACGACAAGGGAGGTGGTGCAGGAGGTGGAGGAGGAGGTCTGAAGGGATTTCTGAAGATATGGAAAGTTTAAGTTATTGTAATTTTTTTCTTATTATTTGTAAACTCATATTTCTTCTCTTATAAATTTAATAAAATACTTGTAATTTTTTTAAATTAATTCATGTCAAGTTGTACCTTGTTGAGTTCACATATATCAATGGTAAATGATGTTGTTCACATTCTCAATTTCTTTATATTTACTATAATATTGTTGATATGTCAATTATAAATATTCTAAGTATGTATCAATAATGAAGAATATAATAAAAAAATAGAGATATACTTAATATTTTACAATAACATTATCGGGAAGAAGATGAGATCACGAAGCTCTACTGATAGATCAAAAATATTGTGATGAAGGAAAATATTGATAGCCTATTAAATTTATTTTATTTTTTAAAATTATTTACGTAATTCCTCAAATATCCTCAAATGAACATAAATATAATTGTAAAATAATATTTTGTAAAATTATTTACATAATTCCTCAAAATATTTTTAAATTATTCACATCTAATGAACATAATAATAATTTGTAGTATCCGGCAGTACTGAAATTGAATTACATTATTAACGGGTTGTGTTTTGTAAAATGTCCATCAGGTGCCGATTTGGCGCCTCTGCCCAAATCGGCACCTCAGGTGCCGATTTGGAGGGGGCGCCCTAAATCGGCACCTCAGGTGCCGATAGTTACCTATTTTTTAAATTTTTTTCCTCCATGCTTATTTAATTAATTATGATTTTTTTAATAATTATTTAAAAAAATCCCCGTCCGGGCGGTTACACTTTGTGAGAGGATAATAGGACACATCCCTTGGAATTCAAACGCGCGTTTTCAAAACTGACCCGATCTTTGCCACGCCACACCACGCCGCAGCCGCGCCCACGCCCGGCACGGCCCGGCACGACGCGGGCGGGCGCGCGCCATGCATGCATGTGTTGTGGTCTAAAGTCCTCTCTAGTCTATTTCCAGACTAGTCTCAGGACTTCCCATATAAAAACCAAGTGTCAGTTTTAACTCTCCACGATGTGGGACTAAACAGCACCCCATAGGGTTGAAACATTGAATTCCATGAATTGAGATACATTAATACAACTTGATATTGGCCATCAAATTGCATCAAACTATTCCAATACAGTTAATTCCAACAATCCCCCATGAATTCACTGTTGAAACACAAAGAACCAAGGATCGCGGGTTCCCACACTCTGCTTTCAGTAAAGGTACCTTCCGATTTGAACCTTTACCTGAGTTATCCCCTTTCACCATCAAATGAATAAAGTGAACTAAGTCTTGAACTTTAATCCTTTGATGTAATGGTATCGAATGGTAACAACAGAGTGAAGTCTATGGTGACGATCTTCTGGTTTTGGTGCTATTAATGGCCATGCACTCTTCCCTATTTCATGAGTATATTAAGGATAAACCATCATCATTTATCTGCGACCCACAGAAATACTCATATAGGTGGCATTCTCCAAGGATGAACTGCTCACATCCTGCTTATAAAAATCTTGAATCCATTGAGAGCATAAAGCTCAACCTTTTCCTGAAGCTTTCAGCCATTCGACTTTTTAGGGATAAGACTCACATGCAAAGTATTGGATAATGAGTGCCAACCAGCTCCCCTTACAGCTTGTTTTACCATTGAACCTATTTTGTGGGATCTCCACTCATTTAGGTTGGGTTGCTACTGCGGGTAAACTCTCAGTGGGTTTCAGCCCCATCCCAAGTCTGGATTTTTGGACTAAAGATCTATCAAGTCCCTTTGTAAGTGGATCTGCCGTGTTATCTTTGATACCAACAAATTCCACAACAATCACTCCAGAAGACACCAAATCCCTGATAGACTTAAGTCTATCTTGGATATGTCTTCTAGTTTTCTGATTGTACTTTGAACTCTTTACTTTTGCAATAGTAGTCATGCTATCAAAATGTAAAAAAATCGCCAGTATGGCTTACCCACCATGGGCATCTCAGAGAGAAGCTCCCTAAGCCATTCAGCCTCTATACATGTTGTGTCCAAAGCACACAGCTCTGCCTCAAAGGTAGACCGAGCCAAGATGATCTATTTCACAGACCTCCAGGAGATTGCACCGCCTCCAAAGGTAAATACATACCCAGTCACACCATTACTCCCGGAGTCCTCCATTTGACCTATCCAACTTGCATCACTATAACCTTCTAAGACAAGAGGATATTTACCATAATACAGTACAAGAAGTGCAGTACCCTTAAGGTACTTCAACACTCGATCCAAGTCCTCCCAATGAGTATGGTCAGGACAACTCATATACCTACTCAACTTTGCGACCTTGAATGAAATATCAGCTCGAGTACAGTTCGCAAGTTACATCAAGCTTCCTATAATCTGGGAATATCGTAGCTGTGCTACAGGTACTCCACTCTTGTTCTTGCAGAGGGGTTTAGATGAAACATAAGGAGTGCATACAGATTTACAACTATGATAGCAAAAATTTTCAAGAACTTTCTCAGTATAATGTGACTGAGACACAACTATCCCATTAGTAGATCTAATCAGTTTGAGCTCCAAAATCACATTTGCAACTCCTAAGTCCTTCATCTCAAACTTACTGCTCAAGAACCTCTTGGTTTCTTCCACTATCCTTATGTTTGATCCAAATATCAAAATATCATCTACATATAGGCACAAGACAACAAACATATCACCTTTAATTATAGAATACACACATTTATCGGATTCATGAACAATAAAGCCATAAGACTGGATAGTCTTATCAAAATTGTCATGTCACTGTTTCGGAGCTTGTTTTAATCCATAAAGAGATTTTACAAGCTTGTAGAGCTTTCTTTCATTACCAGATGCTACGAATCCCTCAGGTTGGTCCATATAGATCTCCTCCTCAAGATCACCATATAAAAAGGCAGTCTTCACATCCATTTTATGAATTGTGAGATCATGTATGGAGGCCAACACAATGAGCATCCGAATCGTAGTCATCCTAGTAACATGAGAATATGTATCAAAATAATCAATACTCTCTTTCTGCTTGAAACCTTTGGCTACAAGTCTTGCCTTATATTTTTCTATGGATCCGTCTGGTCTAGGTTTTCTTCTGATTACCCATTTGCTTCCTATGGTAGAACATCCAGGAGGTAGATCGACCAATTCCCACGTGCCATTTGAAATGATCGAATCCATTTCAGATTTAATAGCATCCTTCCAATACCTTGCTTCAGTAGAAGCCATGGCATCCTTGTATGTGGGAGGATCATCCTCGATTTGGTAGGAGACAAAGTCGCTACCTAAATCCTTAGCAATAATATATCTCTTACTTCGTCTAGGTTCAACATCCTCCAAAAATTCATTGGGTTCAGAAGAGGTAGCCCCCACATTTGACATCTTTTCTATTTGTTGTGGAATAGAACCAGATGTGGAGGCTACGACACTAGTCAGATTTCCAGGAATTTCTTTTTTTCATTGGAAAAATATCCTCAAAAAAGGTAGCATCACGAAGTTCAACAATAGTATTAGAATCTATGCCCGTGATCTCATACCGAATTATTAAGAATCGATATGCATAACTATTTTCCAGATACCCCAAGAAGACCACGTCAACTGTTTTAGGTCCAAGCTTCTTTCTCTTGTGTTATGGGACTAAGAACTTAGCCAAGCATCCCCACACTTTGAGATATTTTAAGTTTGGTTTCCTATTTCTCCAAAGTTCAAATGGACTCTTATCTTTATGCCTTATGGGAACTCTATTCAGAATATGGCAGGTTGTATTCAAAGCTTTCCCCCACATGTAAGATGGTATCCTAGAACTTTGTAAAAGTACATTGACCATATCAGTTAGGGTCCTATTATTTCATTCTATTATTCCATTGGACTGCGGTGAATATGGCGCAGTGACCTCATGAACTATGCCAAATAATTTGCATTGTTCATCAAATATCTTAGATGTGTATTCACTACCCCTATCTGACCTTAGACGTTTAATTACTTTTTCGACTCGCGTTTTAGCTTCATTCTTAAAAATATGAAATTTTTCAAAGGCTTCATCCTTAGTTTTAAGCAGATAAACATAGCAGTACCTACTGCTATCATCTATGAAGGTGATAAAATATCTTTTGTTATCTCTAGTCATCACGCCACCAAACTCACTAATCTCAGAATGCACTAAGTCCAGAATTCCAGTTTCCCTATTCACAGAATGAAAAGGCTTTCTAGGCAACTTAGCTTGAGCACACATTGACATTTAGTGAGTTTGTATGTAGTATGATCAGGAATCATGTCCAGTTTCATCATTCTTTTCATAGAATTGAAATTCACATGTCCTAGTCTAGCATGCCATAAATCAGTAGATTCAATATTCGAAACAACATAAGTAGAAGAATCAAAACCAGCCTTATTATTAACTGAACTATTAATGCCACATCTTATTCTAAATAAAAGATCATGATCAACCAAATATCCTTTGCCAAAGAAAATACCACGTCTTAGAAAAAACTACTTTATTACATTTAAAGTCTAATTAAAAACCCTCTCTAACTAATAAAGAACCAGACAAGACATTCTTCTTAATATCAGGAATGTGCAGCAACCTGCGCAAAGTCCAAACTCATCCAATTGAAAATCTCAGCTCGACTCGTCCAGACCCAAGCACCTTGGTTGCACATCTATTCCCCATCATTGTTGTTCCACTGACAGAAGCCTGATAAGACACGAAGAAGGTCCTGTCAGTACAAATGTGTACATTTGCACCAGTATCAACAAGCCACTCATTAGGCTCGTTTACTATATAGAGTTCAGGCTTCACTGAGACATACCCTTCACCGAGCCCGCCTCCCTCAGTCAGCACAAGAGCCTAAGAAATGACATCCGTAGACTTCTGTTGGGTCTTTAGAGAAGGGCAATCCTTCTTCCAGTGTCCAACCTGTCCACCTGATGATTGGGACCTGACGAGGGTCTAGAGTAATCCGCACAAGGCGGGACCACAATGTCGCTGAGGCGACCGCTCAACAGATCCCGAATCAATCAACAATTAACCCACAGTAAATATATGCAATAAATATCCAAAAATGTGGAGTTAAAATTTATTATAACTCTACATGTAAATGTGTATAGGTGTAAGTACAGGTAGAGGTCGAACACTGGGAGGCGAATGGTCGTATGTGTTGTGTAATTATTCAATCCACTGTTCATGTCCTTTTATTGTTTTAGTGGGTTTTGGGTTTTGTATTTTTTTATATTTTTGTTTTTATAAATTTTTTTATTTTGTTTTTATATTTTATATTTTTTAAATTTTCTTTTAATATTTTTAATTATATAATATAAATAGATAGATATATATATATAAGACATATATATATAAAGAGATATATATATAAGAAGAGAGAGAGGAGTACTATAGTCTATAAATATATATATATATATATAAATACTTAAAATATATATATAGATATATGTATTTTTTTGGCTTTTTAATATTTTTCTAATTTTTTATAAATATTTCTAAAATATTTCTAATTTTTATGTATTTTTAAATTCAAAAATGTCCACAATATAGGACTAAATAAATAGCCGAATATAATTTGGGTTTTAAAAATATAAAAGAAATTCCAAAAATTCCTAAATTAATTTTAATACATTAATAATAATATATAGATAATTATAAAAGAGAAAAAAATGTATTTTTGGGATTTTTAAGGATTTTTCTATTTTTTATTGGATTTTGGAGCTTTCTGATTTTTTTAATTTTCTTTTTCATATTTTTAGGGTTTTTCAATTTCTGGACTCAATATATATATAATTATACCATATATAATTTTTTAGGGATTTTTCAAAAACATTTTCTAATTTTTTTGTATTTTCTAATTTAGACAATGCAAAAATGGCTTCTATTTCATTTTTAATAATTAGGAAAAATGCAAAAAAATGCGAAATAAAATATGGGCGTGAACAAGCATGGCATGGAGCACCTATCCTAATTTTTGTGGATTTTTAGAAGCCATCTAGGTATTTTTAATAAATGGATAAAAGACACAAAAATAATTAAGCCTAGCAGGGGTATTTTTGCAAATATAATAAATTACAGGGGCAGCATTGCAAAAATTCCAATAGAAATAAACATTTATTTAAAATTTTAGAACTATTTTACAATATTCAAAAACCGTCAGGGGTTACATGCAATTTTCACGCGCCTCACGTGGGACTGCACGTGAGGCGCGGAAGGACCTAAAAGCAATTTCAAGAAACACAGGGGTCCTACTGCAAAATTTACAATTATTTTATAACGTGCTAATTTATTTACAGCATTAAATATTAAATACAAAAAAGGCGAGGGCTGGATGTGCAAATTACCCCCAATATGCGCTTCATCCGACGGCTGATGTGAGTCACTAATACACGTGGCGCCTCCACGTGCGTCGATGATGCTTCGCCGATGAGCGGTGTGGATTAGATCTCGTGGGAGATCTGACGGTCTGGACATGGCTCCATCGAACGGTTGTGATTGCAACTGGGACCTGCTCTTCATCCAACGACGGAGCGCGCATGTGGAAGAACAGGGAAGAAGACTCGCCGGGGCGAGCTTCTTCCGACCAGATCTCGTGCCTCCACCGGTCTTCGCCGCTCCTGAAGGTCCACAAAGCTTCCTGGCAGGGTCTTCTTCTTGCTGGAGGTCTTAGATCGGCCGGAGGTGCCCTGGAGCGCCGCCATGAGCTCGGGGAAGGATGGCAGCTCCAGGTACCTCCGCCCGCTTGAAACTCGACTCCTGGTGCTTCATTGCGCACCTAACCTGCACAGGAACGAAGCTCGGCTCGAGGCGGTGCTCCTCGGCCCAAAACTGAAGCTGTTAGCATAGGAAATGGGTGAGGGCGGCGATGCTCCGGCGATGCGGAGGAGGTGAGCATCGATTCGCGGATCCAGATGCGAATCCGGTTGGGCAAGGTGGCTGGAAGGTGGAGAAGGCATAGGGGAACGAAATGAGGGTGGAAGCGAGTCGGGGCACAGTCGGATACACGGTGGATAGCTCGCCGGAGCGGAGCTCCGGCGAACTACGAAGCCATTAAACTACGCTAAACTAATAAACGAAACCTAAAACTAATTGCAGGAATGAAATGCTAGAATCGAAATCTACCTAGAAATATAAAGAACGCAGCTCTTATACCTGGGGGCTGCCAGGGAGCAGGGTGGTCGCCGGAGCGCCACCGCGACAAAATTGCCCTCCGCCATGGCTGAATCGAGGTGCTGGGAAGCGCCTCCTGTCACGAGGGCTCTACCAGGGGTTGATTCAAGCTCAAAGAAGGGGATTAAATTGGCCCAATTCGGCCAAGAAAGAGGGAGGAGTTATTTATAAACATTCCAAGGGACCCCCAGTAACCGGCGATTATTAAAGAATCGGGGCTATGTGAAAAGCGAGAAAGCGAGAGCCGCTAAATAGCGGTCTGACAAGTCAGACTCACTGTCGCTGATGCGACTGCTCAAACTTCCTCGGTCTTCAACAATTAACCCACACAATCAATCAGAGAATGAGTAGCAAGGATTAAAATTTATTATACCCTACTAAAGATGTACAATGGCAAGCAAGTAGGGGTCGAACTCAAGAAGCAAAGGCGTAGAGCATAGATAAGAATCCAATCCTAAGTCTAATAAGCAACTTAGCCAATCTAGAATTTTTGTGGGTTTTAAATTTTTATATTTTTTTGTTTAATTTTTAATTTTATATTTTTGTATTTTGATTTTTAATTTACTGATTTTTATTTTCTTTTTATATTTTATATTTTTTCTATTTTCTTTTTTTTTCAATATTGGAAAATAAGGACAATGTAATGAAAAGGGGAAAGAGATATTTATAAAAATAGCTAAAAATATACAAAAATATGAAAATAAAGTCTTTTTGGTCTTTTTATACTTTTTTACTATTTTTGTGCTTTTTGGGTAATTTTTAAAATGTTTTTGGTATTTTTAATTAGCAAAATAGAGAAAACAGTGGTAAAAATGCAAGGCTGAAACTTAAAATGAAGAAATAAAATAATAAACAGTAGCAAAATTTCCCCACTTTAATTTTCACTCAAAGATAATAAAACAAAGAAAATTCAGGAAAAGAAAACACTATTTTTGGATTTTTTATGAATTTTATAAATTTTTATGAAGGTTTTTAGAGTTTTGCAATTTTTAGGAGTTTGGTTTTGTATTTTTTTAATGATTTTTGGCCTGAAATTAAAAACACTAAAAGGAACAAAATATATTTTTTTGGGAATTTTCTAGAGTGTTTTTATATTTTTTTGGTATTTTATGATGCAAACAGTGCTGAAAATGGCTATTTTTGAATTTTTATAAATAATAAAATGCAATAATTATGAAAAATAAAAATATGGTGATGAACTACTATGCAACAGAGACTTAATGTAATTTTTGTAGATTTTTTTGGGTTTTGTAGATGTATGCAAAAATTACAAGCAACAAAAAGAAAAATACATGCCTGCAGGGGTATTTGCGTAATTAGTACAAAATCCGAGGGCCTCTTTGCAATTTGCGCACAAAATATACAATGCAATAAACACGTTTATGGACCAAAAATCAATCATAAGACTCGCAAGGGTATTTCCGCAAAATGGCCAAGCTTGCACGTGGCTAACACGTGCCTAGCGAGGAAGATAATGCAATTATCAACAGTCACGGGGGCTTGATTGCAAAATTTCCCGAAGTTTTAAACTAATTCAAAATTTTCACGGACTGGATACAAAAACAAAATACTCGAGGGGCCTCTCCAGCAAAAAGGCCAAGTCACATGCGTGAAGCACGTGACTGGCGGGGACAAATCCGCGACATACAAAACGTTCGGGGGCGAGTTCGCAAATGTTACAAAAAATGATTAAAGGCCGATGACAGTTTTATAACGATATATCAAATACCAAAACGGGCTGGGTGCGTTAGCAAAATACCCAACCTCAGCGGAATCCAACGGCGTGGAGGCGTCCACTAATACACGTGGCGCGACACTGGGAGGCGATACCCCTTCGGCGCCTGCGGCCACGATTAGATCGATCCGATGGAGATCAACGGCTGGAGTGGCTTCAGCAGCGGACGTCTGCGATCAAAAGGAGGGGGGCCAGATCAACGGCAACTGTACGTTGCCCCCCTCCCCTTCGTTCTTGTCCCTGCGCGGGTGCAGCTGGGGGAGCGCGGCGCGCGGGCGGCGGCGCGTGGGCGTCTTCTCCGGCGAGTCGCGGCCCCCTCCAGATGATCAAGCAGTTGCACGCGGATACCTGCAAAAGAGATGAGTGAAAAAGTCGGGGGCAAAATGCCCCGACTTCGTGGAGTACTACTCGCAGAGGGCAGTTGGTTAGGAATGTGAAAGCGGCCGGCGAGACTCGATGCCGGCCGTGGTCGATTCGGTGTGCAAGGATGACTAATGGATCAAGATTTTGACAAAGGGGTTACCACTGTGATGTTGCTTACAGAAAAACATCTGGAAAAAGAAGAGAAAAGGGAAGAAGAAACCTCACCCGTGCGTGTTCTCCGGCGAGAACTCTGGCGAGGGGATCTACTCGATTCAACACCTCGTCGCCCCTTTTAAACGCCCACCAAGCTCCTGCTGTCACCACGAGTCTGGTCGAGGGTCTAGGTTAGGGTTTTGGAGGTGGAAGAGTGACCAAAAAGTAAAGGGAAGTCAAGGGGTTGGTTTTAAACCATGGTCGAGTGGCGACTTTCGAGGGCCGGTCACGGGTGGCACAACGACCCAAAGGTCGAAAAAATGCTTGGGCGAGTATGCCCTATGGTAGATCTTCAAAAGTTGTGAAGACTTCGACATCAAAGGATGAAAGGCGTGGTCTCCAAAAATCGGAGAAAAACGCCAAAAACGCACATTCTGACATGTACAGACCTTGGTCAGAGAGCTGACCAAGGTCAACCAAGGGCTGAAGCTGGTTGGTCCACGTGGACCAACCAGAAAAACCTTGGAAAAAATGTTTTATTAATTCGTTTTAAAATAGAAAATGAATTAATTAAATCTTGGTTATAAAATAAAAAATGTTTAAAATTTTATAAATTATTTTATTATGATTTTTATTTATTTTTATGAGACATAGTTTTACAAGTTTGCATTTATACCCTTATAGGTATCTATATCTATGTATTTCAGTATTTTATTTTTATTTAGGTATTTTATTTTTATTATTTTTTATTTAGTATTTTATAAACTTATAGAATGCTTTTATTTACACAAAAAATATTTTTATTTTATTTTTCTGATTTATTTTGTATATTAAATAAATTATAAAGGTATTTTATATAGGTATAAGTGTATGTATAATTCCTATGTATCAAATATGTACAAGTATTTTTATTTGAGTTTTAATGATATTTTTATTCTGATTTTAACATACATAATTATTACAAGTATTATTAACAACATTATAAAAATATAAAATTATAAAAATAATAAATAAATAATAAATTGAATATTTTAATATGTACAAGTATACAATGAGGGTCCAAAACTCAACTTTCAAACCGTAGCTCCGCCAAATGCGAAACCACCGTCATTAATTAGAGTATTTTCTTCTATATACAATTAAAGGTGAGTACGCTGCATTTGGAGTTTTTATTTGTGAGATACGGGTCTGGGAAGTTGGGATTCTGGATTTTTATTCAGATCATAACTTTTTATCTGTGTATTATTTTTCTGTGAAATCAATTTTGTATTTTTCTTTATTATATTATCTACAACTTTTATGTACAAAGTTTCTTTATTTGATGTACAAAAAGCGGAACCAAAAATAGGTCCCAAAATAAATAAGGAATGAATAAAATGTATAGGTATTTTTTCTGTGTTTCTGACCTTATCTCCCCCTACTTTATTCCTTGTCGACCTATTCATCAAGATGCCTAGGTCTCGGGGTCTCGGGTCATAAAATATTTACAATATTTTATTCTTTTTCTTTTCTTTTCTTTATTCTATAATTTTGGCTTTAAAAACCGTATTTTATACAATATTTACATACATATACATGAATGCTAGAATGCATGAATTAATGCTATTTATACGCATTTACTAGGGTTTTGAGGCCAAAATGATAGAATAAAGATGATGAAACGTAGATTCATCATCCCCCTATACTTGCCTTTGCTAGTCCCTAGCAAACACTTATGCAATAAGTGCAGAAAAAAACAAAGAGAAGAAAAAGAAGAAGGTGGATTAAGTGTAATTATCAAACTTGTCTTCTCAAAATCAAAGTTTGGAGCTTAAGTAGGACCTTTGGAATTTAGTGCGGGCGGAACCTTATTGGGAACCAAATTTGAAATCCAACAGTCCCTGAGAATCCCAAAACTCTGTCCAAGTCTCCTCAATAGCCAGGTCAGAAATATCTCAACTCATACGCAAACTCTTACGACTATGAATCTGACTTGTACAGTGTAAGTGATGGTGGCTCTCCCCAACTAGAATGACAAAGAAACTGACTTCTCCAGTACGACAACCCAGTGATTCCCCAATCCAGCAACTCCATCCTCGAGGAGCGGGGTATTCCCTTCTAAGTTCAAGTGGCAACCAGCTCAAGAGGAGGGGGTGAAGAGAAGAATGGACGGTAGCCAGTGTAGCTACCTATCCTTGGATGCAAGACCAGTGTAGTCAAGTCATCCTGCTGCAGGCTCACATGATATGACTTTGGAACTCAAGCTTGCATATTGACTTTACAACATATGTACATACTTTGCAGGCTTTTTATTTTTGAACATGCCTGACTTTTTTTTTTTTGAAATACTATTCACAGCAGCATTTACATAAGGAGTTTTTCCTCTTGAGCCAGTAGACTATCCCTCTTTTGAAGCTTTATCGCAACCCACAGCCTCCTGTCTTTAGACTTCCTAATCACTGGACGGGTTGGGGTGCACTTCCCTCCCTAGAGGAGGACAAATGTTTCCACTTGTGTGCGTCTCATACCGGCAAATCCAATCCCCTCATCACTCCAACTGAGTTGAGCCATGTGAAAGGTGCAGGTGTCCAAGTTAGGTCATTATCAACAAGAGTTGTGCGTGTGCTCCGAAATACTCTACTTAGGCAGTCAAGAATCCATTGAACTAAGTCTCGTGATCCTCAAAGAATTAAGTCAACTAGACCTGAAGTACCTCAAACCCGATTCCTATAAGGTTCCTGTTATTAGGTAGATTATAAGGTCCAATTAAGCTCCAATCTCCGGATTTTACTTAGACTTGTTCAACTATCAAACTCAATCCGAAAAATGTGAATGCTATGCAATGCAATGCAGCAATTATTTTTGTGATGCAATTTTCAAGATTTTGATCTTTTTATGGATTTTTGAAGTGATGATGATGATGCATATGCATTTTTTGTCTTTTTCAAAAAGATTTTTCAAATGTTTTTGGATTTTAATTTTGCAAATGTTTTTGGGAATTTTGAAAACAAAAAGTTTTGGCTAAAAACTAGGTGAAAATATGTACACGGGAGTGCTTCTAATATATACAAGAAGTGGATTTTAAGAATTTACAGGGTAAGTGGTCAGTTTTATACATATATATAGTAGATTTTGGTGTGATGTATGTATTCCTCAAACTTATTTGAAAACCATTTACACACAATTTTTGAAAACTATAGTCCAAAATAGTTTTTACAAACATTTTACAAACATTTACACACATTTGAAAATCATTTTGCAAAGGCTTTCAAAACAGTATATATAGGTTTTTCAAATCATTTTTGCAACCATTTTTCAAACCATTTGCAAATCATTTTTCAAACATTTTATTTCACACAAAGAAAAGAAATGTTTACAAACCACACATTTTTACACAGGTTGAAAACATGTAACAAAATATTTTCAAAATAGTTTTCACTAGATGTTCGCACAGATTTTCAAATCATTTTTCAAACATTTTGCAAAAAACATTTTCACCTGATTTATTAATCAGTACTTACAAAAAGAATTTGAGGAATAACCACATCTTTTTATTAAGGATTTTTAATAAATTTTAAAGAATTATTAGCCATATTTATTAGGAAAATACGAAAGTATGAGTTATGGCTAAAGTATCTACGTAGTATATACGACCCCCCTATACTTAGCTTGAGCGATGTCCTCATAGATCAGAGAGAAAAGAGAAGACATAACTCGTACTGAGTATAGGAAGATCTAAAGAATAAATAAATAAAGGAATGGATGAACACACAAATGAGAAGTTGACCGTCCCCCCTATACTTAGTATCAAATAATCCTAAGTATAGCAGACTGTACACAAAGCAGGGAGGGTCAAGGGTGGGAATGAACAGATCGTACTCAGATTGTCTCCCCCTATACTTAGGGTAAAATATCCCTAAGTATAGTCAAGAAGAGGAGACAATGGAGAGGACCGAAAGGAATAGAAAAAAAAACTCGGGGTGCACACCCCCCTATACTTAGGACAAAGTACGTCCTAAGTATAGAAGACTGTCTACAAGGGGTAGCACCTTTCTGATAGATGAAGAAGATAGAAGAGGAAAAGAAGAAAAGAAGAAAAGAAGAAAAAAAAGATGAGATTGGGTATGAACAACTCGGGATGCACATCCCCCTATACTTAGGATAGAGTACATCCTAAGTGTAGCAGTGATGAAAGGGATGGCATCAATTCAGTAGAATAAGATAAAAGGAATTGAAAAGAAGAAAAGAAGAAAAGACGAAAAGGAAAATCATTCAAAAATGTTTTGATGGGCTTTGCCTTCCTCTGCCTGTCTCGGGCTGTTCAGCTCATTATCATATATTACTTGAATGGAGTCAACGACCGCCATGAATGTGTCATGTTCAAGGTATGGCTTCAGAAGCTGTCCATTGACTACAAAAGTCTATGCGTCAGATGACAGATTAGATATCAAGACGCTTCCGTTGTCACGCACCTGCCTAACCAAAAACGGCCCAGTCCATTTGCTCTTCAATTTGCCTGGAAAGATCTTTAATTTCGCATCGAACAACCATACCTTCTGACCTGGATCAAAGGACTTGTGGCGGATGTGCTTGTCATGCCATGTTTTGACCTTTTCCTTGTACATCAGGCTGTTGTCATATGCATAATCTCGGAATTCCAGTAATCTGTTCAGATCCAGTTTCCGGTTCTGTCCTGCTTGCTTGGAGTCCAAATTACAGATGTTAATAGCCCATAAAGATTTATGAATAAGTTCCACGGGCAAGTGGCATGGCTTGCCATACACCAGGCGGTAGGGAGACATTCCCAAGGGTGACTTGTACGCTGTTCTGTAAGCCTAAAGAACGGAATCAAGCAGCTGAGACCAGTTCTTGCGATCTGGACGCACAAGTTTCTGTAGAATTATCTTGATCTCCCTTTTTGAACATTCAGCTAAGCCATTGGACTGCGGGTGATAGGGTGAAGCAACACGATGCTCGATGCAGAATTCTTGGGTCAGCTTCTTCACCTCTCTGTTTATGAAATGACTGCCCCCGTCAGATATGAGGATCTTGGGAATCCCGAACCGTGCTATGATGTGATCTCGTAAGAATCGACAGACAGTCCGACTGTCGGCGGCTCGGGCGGGGATAGCCTCCACCCAACGACTGACATAATCGACAGCAAGCAGAATATACTCATAACCCTGACTGTTAGGAAACGAGCCCATAAAGTCGATCCCCCATGCGTCAAAGACATCTGAGATCTGAATGTACTTCAGAGGCATCGTGTCTCTCATTCCTATGGTTCCACCCATCTTCTGACAGTCAGTGCAACCTTTGACGTATTCATCTGCATCTTTAAACAATGAAGGCCACCAGAGGCCACTTTGAAGAACTTTTGCTGCCGTCCGTTTTCCTGAATGATGTCCTCCAGAATCTTGATCATGACATAAAGCGAGGACACTTGGAACCTCCTCCTGAGGAATACACCTTCTCCAGATGCAATCTGCTCCCTCACGAAACAGATACGGGTCTTCCCACTGGTAGAAATGGATTTTAGACAAAAATCTGTCTATTTTCAACTTAGGCCAGTCCTGTGGGATTTTCTTGGCAACTAGATAATTCACAATGTCCGCATACCAAGGAAGTGAGGCGACAGACAGAATCGACTCATCTGGAAAGGTCTCGGTGATAGGCTGCAAGTTCAACTCAGGAGACTCCGGTTCAGGAAGTCTTGACAGATGATCGGCCACTACATTCTTTACCCCAGGTTTATCTCTGATCTCCATGTCAAACTCCTGGAGGAGAAGGATCCACCGGATGAGACGTGGTTTGGCATCCTTCTTCTGCTGTAAATACCTAACGGCCGAATGATCAGTGTAGATGATAACTTTGGACCCAAGGAGGTAAGATCTGAACTTTTCCAAAGCAAATACTACCGCTAGCAGCTCCTTTTCAGTGACAGTGTAGTTTCTCTGGGCTTCATCGAGCGTTCGGCTAGCGTAGTGAATTGCAAACGGTACATTGTCTTTTCTCTGTCCCAGTACAGCTCCGATGGCATAATCCGACGCATCGGTCATAATCTCGAAAGGCTGAGTCCAAATCGGTGGCTGTAGGACAGGGGCCTGCGTGATGAGCTCTTTCAACTGATTAAAGGCAAGGAGCACACGATCGTCTACAATGAACTCATTGTCCTTGCCGAGCAACTCAGTCAGCGGTCTGGCCAGTTTGCTGAAATCTTTAATAAATCGTCGGTAAAAACCGACATGGCCCAAGAATGACCGGACTTGCTTGATATTTGTAGGTGGCTCCAGCTTAGAAATTACATCCACCTTGGCTGGGTCAACCTCCATGCCACGTTTAGAAACAACGTGACCCAGCACGATTCCTTCGGTCACCATGAAATTGCTCTTCTCCCAGGAGAGCACAAGATTCACTTCGCAACACCTCCGTAAGACTCGGTCTAGATAATCCAGACATTGATCAAACGAATCCCCATAGACCGAAAAATCGTCCATAAAGACCTCGAGAAAGCTGCCCACCATATCGGCAAAAACTGCAAGCATACACCTCTGAAATGTGGCTGGGGCGTTGCAAAGCCCGAACGGCATCCGTCTGAAGGCATATGTACCAAAAGGACAGGTGAACGTGGTCTTCTCTTGATCTTCAGGAGCAATAGCAACTTGATTATACCCAGAGTAGCCGTCCAAGAAACAGAAATATTCCTTCGCGGCCAATCTCTCCAAGATCTGGTCGATGAAAGGTAGCGGAAAATGATCCTTCTTGGTGGCAAGGTTAAGTCTTCTGTAATCTACGCACACTCGCCAAGAAGTCGGCACTCTGGTGGCGATCTCCTCTCCTTTGTCATTTTTCACAATGGTGATCCCTGATTTCTTGGGCACAACATGCAGAGGGCTCACACATTTGCTGTCGGAGATGGGATAAATGAATCCCGCATCACACCATTTCTGGATTTCCTTCATAACCACCTCTCGCAGATTCGGGTTTAATCTTCTTTGCAGTTCACGAGAGGGTCTGCAGTTTTCTTCCAGAAAGATGCGATGCGAACAGAGTGACGGATTGATCCCGTGCAGATCGGAGGTTCGCCAGCCAAGCGCCTTGCGGTTACGTTCAAGAACCTCCATCAGACGAGATTCTTGATCTTCGGTCAGATGTGCGTTGATGATGACCGGGTACATGTTCGGTTCTCCTGCAAGGAAGGCATACTTCATATTGGAGGGCAAGGGTTTCAGCTCTGGTGGTGTCTGAGCTGCTTCAGTGGTGACCTCAGCTATTAGTGCAGGTGGTGAATCTTTCAACTGCGCAATGTCCACCATAGTCTGCTCTGTCTCTTCTCTCAGATCCTGACAAAATTCTTCAATGATTACCTCTTCATCCGAAAATGCTTCGGAATTCGGCTCCTGGTTTTGCCGGCATATCGACCCCACAACAGTGTCTTGTGGTGTATCAGCAAGGTCCTCATCTTGGTCGATATACGGAAATTCGACTGCGGTCTCCACTTCCTCCTCTGGACAGAGGAGTCCGTGGATCTCATTATCATCCAGGAAGAGGTTGGTGTCTTGAATCTCGGCTAGAAAATCGCAGTCTTCATCATTCTCAATCACCCTTGCACACGATACAGATGTCGGTTCCACGGGCGTTCCCTCGGACAGGGTCTCTACTCGGATAATCTCATTGCCAGCTCCAAAAGTGATTTCTCCTGTCCCATAATTCACTACTGCGTTTGACGTCCGCAGAAATGGCCTTCCGAGTATGATCGGGGTAAGGAGCAACAGAGTGGGGACGTCCATATCCAAGACCACAAAATCGGCTGGGAATGACTTTCCCTGAACCGTGACGATCACGTCCTCCAACAGGCCCCTAGGCCGCTTGACTGACTTGTCTGCAAACTGCAGAATCATCTTTGTAGGTTTGAGCGGTCCCAGCTTGAACTCCGTGAGTAGTGAGGCTGGCATCAAATTGACAGAAGACCCGCTGTCGAGGAGTGTTCGTTCGAACTCTTGATTGAACATCTAACAACGTACAAGAGGTGCTCCCATATCTGGCTTTTTGTCCGGGAGGTTGCTGATGGCATTGACGGTGGCCATAGTGAGGATGTGCTTTTCAGATTTACCACCTTTGCTTCTGGAGTTATGGGGAGTTGGCCTACGCTTGGTTGTACATGCCTCTTTAAGTCCTTTCTTCACGGCTGGCATGTACTCAAGAGCTTTCATTGATGGCATATTTAACACCAAATTCTGAATGATTTCTATGATAGCAGGATCAGACAAAGCACTTTTCAAATTTTTCATTTTTTTGTGTTTTTTCATTGCTTCAGGAAAAGGAATATTTACAAACTCTTCTCCAATATCATTCAAAATAGTGTCCGTGTTGTTGTTTACAGGTAGATGACAAAAAGGAATGGATTCATCTACAATTTGTGGACCAAAAATGACAGGCTCGGCTTCGGGTGCTGGCGTTGGACTCGCTGCAGGTGCGGTGCTCCTCCTGTCAGGAGCTGACTGTGATGCGGGTGCAGGCGTCTCCAATGCTGGCCGGTCTCCACCGAGGTTGCTGCTATCTTTTTGTGTTTTTCTGTTTTCTTCATTTTTTTGTGATTTTCTGGATCCTGGTGTTGCTCCCAAAATGCTTGCTGGCCCTGGTGTTGGCTGGACTGACGATTCCCCGTCAGATGCAATGTGCTTTCCTTTCGCCGTCGTCGATGGCTGGAGTGTCCTACCGCTCCTGAGAGTAACAGCGTTAGATAAAAACAATTAAGTTCACCTGATTCGGGTTGGACACTGCCGGCTACCTGCTCCTTGCGTCGGAAATTGTTAGGATTGGCTTCGACCTGGGCTGGTATGACGGTTTTGGCTGCCGTCAGGTCGTCGATCTTCCGGTTCATCTCAGCCATATTCTTCATCAATTGCTCCAAACAGGCCAGGGCCGGATTGACCGACACGATCTCAGAAGATTCCCCTTGCTGGGGTCTAGACTGCTGATATGGCGGTTGAGATTGTGACTGGTATCCTGGTGCAAATTGTTGAGGAGGGGGGTTAGAGGAGTACTGCGATTGGTGTTGACTGTATTGTGCAGCCGGTTGTTGGTGATAACCTTGTCCACGATATCCGGACTGCTGAGGCCCTTGTTGGTAATTCTGCCTCCACGTGTTTCCATGTGAGGGAGGCGGGTACTGGTATGGCTGCTGGAAGGGTCTCCCACCCTGGTGTTGCTGCTGGAAGGGCCTGTTGCCCATGTTCTGACCCTGAGAATGTCCCTGAGGACGGGTCAGCTGCGTTTCGTTGTTCCAGATGCCATTGATCTCCTGGATCAGCGGCGGGGGTGGAGAGAACTGCTCGGAGTATGCGGGCTGGTGCTCTGGTTAGTATACAACCATCTGCGTCTGAGGCTGCGGTGGCTGCTCCGGAACCTGCACGTAGTACACGTGCTGGATAGGCTGGGGCTGCGGTGGAGTCGGCTGAGGGTTTTGCTGCACTGTAGGCTCCTTCTTCTCAGCGTTCGGCTCGGCAGAGGTAGACACAGCGTTGCACATGTTTGCATTTAATGCTCGGACGAGCTGCTCCAGCTGCTGGGAGATCTGGTCAAGCTTCTCCAGACCTTGGGTCCTCTTTTCTATAACTGCCAGTTTTTCGAGGTCCTGCGACCTCTTCTCGATGATGTCCACTTTGGACAAGTGGCTCCCGATGATACTCAGGTTGGAGCTTTCATCTTTGTCCTCAGTGTGAGAAGCCATGTTAACTGGCTTGCTGATGGCGGTCGGTGGCTTCATGTAGATCCGGGATGAGGATTGGGCTGCTTCTCCCTCAGCCATTTCTTCAAAGACATTCCATACAACATCCTCGTCCTTGTTAAAATGTGAACCACCGCAAGCCGCATCTACGAGCTTTTGGCTCTCAAATGATAGCCCCCCAAAGAAGTGTTGCACGAGACTGGTCTTGGGTATTTAATGGTGGGGGCACTTCTCCTGGAGATCCTTGAATCTCTCCCACTCTTCATGTATCGTCTCGTGGGGCTGCTGGCAGAAACTGGAGATCCGGGCACGCATCTGGTTTAATCTCCCCAGGGGATAAAATTTATGGAGGAAAGCAGATTTCAATTCCTCCCAGGTGGTGACTACCTTCCCGAGATGGTCGACCCAGTAAAGGGCCTTGTCTTGAAGGCTGAAAGAGAATGCGGTCATCTTGATCACATCCAGGGGAACTCCGGGGTAGTGAGCAGTGGAGCAGATGCGGTTAAACTTCTTGAGAAAAATATATGGCTCTACAGTGGTGTTCCCATGAAAGGTAGGAAGCAATGACAGAAACTGTGGCTTTAGCTCGAAGTGAGCATGCATTCGTGGAATTTGAATCCACTCAGTGATGCGCCCTGCTCCTGGGTTGTATGTCTGCTTGAGTGTGGGCTTGGGCTGCGGTGGATCTTCTTCTGCTGCTTCAAAGTCAGGTCCCACTGAAAACTCATCATTGATTTCAAAGTTCGGCTCCTCCTCTCGTCGGCCATCCCTCGCATCGGCCCTCCTCCTTAGATCATTCAGCATGTCCTGGAAGGTTGTTTGAGCCAGGGCCTGATTAGTCAACTGCTGCTGAATGGCTTGAATGGAAGCCAGCAGTTGACTGTTAACCTCGCCCTGCATGGTATATTGTCCTTCCGCTGCGTTGTCTTCAGGTTCCTGCTGGGGCTGTGGTCCTTTTCCCCTTCCTCCTGCCATTTCTGTCTCTGCTTGGTTGACTGGATCGAGCTCTGAGTCTGCACATGGTAGAATGCTCCGATCAGTCTGAATCGCAGCACCAGATAGAGAGATGCGGTCTGTGTCAAGGTCGACACAGAACTTCGTTAAGGATGGCGATGTGTAAGGAGTAAAATCAATGGCCATCCAAAACGGACAAAGTTCGGGACGAGAGTGGTCCCGGTTTATTGAAGAAGGCAGGGAGTCTGGAGGTCGGTTCATAGGGTTTGAACCGGTGTCTCGGGAATCGCCCTGAATGATTAGAGAAGGTGAGCGAATGGAGCCGATGTGGGTGTCGACAGAGCCTCGACTAAACTGTCCATTCGTCGCCATCTCGAAGATCAAGAGGAAGATCGATGTGGATGAAAGATACGGGGGTCAACAAGAATCAAAAGGAATGTAAAACAGTAGAAGGCTCACAATGAGCGAGGGTCAACTGGAGGGAAACAAAATTGCGCAATGGCGCGATATTTTTGATCTTGACCTAAATGTAATTGGCAATCAAACACAAGACAAGGGAGTTCACCAACTCAACGCGTGAAGCCGTGAAGGTTCGGCTTTTATCTTTGTAATTTTTATCTTGTTTTCAAGAATTTATCTTTCAACGAGTCCTTAGAGCGCTACGCCTATAGGAGCGAGAGTACTGCCGGAAAAGTATTCCCGTACTTGTCCTCCTCCTGTGTAATCTGTAACTTGCGCTTTTTAAGGTCCTTGTAACCCTTCCTGGATCCCTACTCAGCCAAAGAAATAGAGAGAGGAAGCCGATAGGCGAAACCGATACTTCGGATCTCGCTCGTAACGGAATCACCCGTGAGCGTGCAAGATCCTACTCGGACGCAGCCGGTGAGACAGACACCCCCGTGAAGGCGTGGCCTATGCTCGGTACTTCGGACAAGGTCGGCGCTCACACAATAGTGAGTCACCACTGACGACCAAGCCCTACTCGACTACGTACGATAGTAGAGCCAATACTTCGGAAATCCAGGCGATACACAAGGCAGCCACAAGTTGGGTTTTGGGCTATAATCCTTACGAACGCTCAACTCACTTGGAAGGAGACCTTCCCATGCAACCTGAAAACAAATGAGGGTGTTACTCTCCCCAATCAATGAGTCCAATTACCAATTTTTATTTAGGTCAAAGTTTTCTTAGCAGTCCCTTTTTTAATTTTTTTGTGTTATCGCTTCTTTTGAGTAGATTCAAACAAGCGCCTAACGATTTTGTATTTTCTTTATCCTAATGTATCCAAAATCCGAGGGAGAAAAGAGTCGGGAAAAGCCAATGCAAGTCGGCACCAAGATGGAAATCTCACCTTTGTGCCTATATGATGAATGCAAAGTGAGAAGACTTACAGTGAATCCCAGCTCTCTCCATGCGGGATGCAAGGCAGAAATTTATAAACCTAATCTACATGTCGGTTATGCAATACGAAAATCGTCCTAAAACAGGCAACTGCTAGCGTGAAGAACCATGAATTAACCGCTAACTCCCAATCCTAGTGTCCGGTCTAGGCTCACTCCTCCTCTGCTCAACACATTTGAGTTAGGAGAAAGCGCTTGTGTGGAGTGAGCTCGCGGCGCGCGGATCGAGAGCCAATGATTAACTACTTAATTAATCTAAGTCCAAATACGAACTATAGGAGCATGCAAGAGTTATTAGGGTGTTTGGACCTAGGTTACTCGAATCAAGCAGGACCTAATTCTAAGAGCTCAATCCACAAAAGAAATGAAAAAGAAAACAAAACCGGAAAATGACGGTCGAGAAAACACGAAAAAGCCGCGGTGAGCCCCCGGGTGAACAAACACCCGGAAATTAGGCCCGAAGTGTTCAACTGTCCAAGTCCTGTATTATTACAAATTAATCAAGTACTCTCTCTCGCAAAAATAAAAACAACACTCTCTGTCTCTCTAGTTCTCCTGCTCTCTCCTGCCGGCTAGTGTAGAATAGCCGGCTCCTCCTCCCTAGGCTGCTCAGGATCCCCTAGGCGATCCTCCTCGGTCGGCGGTCCCTCGCAAGAAAACATAAGAGATGTCAGATAGTTCAGAATAAATAATACACAAGAGACAAGTAAGCAAAAATGGCTAAGTGACTGAAAAGACCCAAAGGTACTCTACAAGCCGATGCTCCCCGGCAACGGCGCCATTTGAAAAGCGAGAAAGCGAGAGCCGCTAAATAGCGGTCTGACAAGTCAGACTCACTATCGCTGATGCGACTGCTCAAACTTCCTCGGTCTTCAACAATTAACCCACACAATCAATCAGAGAATGAATAGCAAGGATTAAAATTTATTATACCCTACTAAAGATGTACAATGGAAAGCAAGTAGGGGTCGAACTCAAGAAGCAAAGGCGTAGAGCATAGATAAGAATCCAATCCTAAGTCTAATAAGCAACTTAGCCAATCTAGAATTTTTGTGGGTTTTAAATTTTTATATTTTTTTGTTTAATTTTTAATTTTATATTTTTGTATTTTGATTTTTAATTTACTGATTTTTATTTTCTTTTTATATTTTATATTTTTTCTATTTTCTTTTTTTTTCAATATTGGAAAATAAGGACAATGTAATGAAAAGGGGAAAGAGATATTTATAAAAATAGCTAAAAATATACAAAAATATGAAAATAAAGTCTTTTTGGTATTTTTATACTTTTTTACTGTTTTTGTGCTTTTTGGGTAATTTTTAAAATGTTTTTGGTATTTTTAATTAGCAAAATAGAGAAAACAGTGGTAAAAATGCAAGGCTAAAACTTAAAATGAAGAAATAAAATAATAAACAGTAGCAAAATTTCCCCACTTTAATTTTCACTCAAAGATAATAAAACAAAGAAAATTCAGGAAAAGAAAACATTATTTTTGGATTTTTTATGAATTTTATAAATTTTTATGAAGGTTTTTAGAGTTTTGCAATTTTTAGGAGTTTGGTTTTGTATTTTTTTATGATTTTTGGCCTGAAATTAAAACACACTAAAAGGAACACAATATATTTTTTTGGGAATTTTCTGGAGTGTTTTTATATTTTTTTGGTATTTTATGATGCAAACAGTGCTGAAAATGGCTACTTTTGAATTTTTATAAATAATAAAATGCAATAATTATAAAAAATAAAAATATGGTGATTAACTACTATGCAACAAAGACTTAATGCAATTTTTGTAGATTTTTTTGGGTTTTGTAGATGTATGCAAAAATTACAAGCAACAAAAAGAAAAATACATGCCTGCAAGGGTATTTGCGTAATTAGTACAAAATCCGAGGGCCTCTTTGCAATTTGCGCACAAAATATACAATGCAATAAACACATTTATGGACCAAAAATCAATCATAAGACTCACAAGGGTATTTCCGCAAAATGGCCAAGCTTGCACGTGGCTAACACGTGCCTAGCGAGGAAGATAATGCAATTATCAACAGTCACGGGGGCTTGATTGCAAAATTTCCCGAAGTTTTAAACTAATTCAAAATTTTCACGGAATGGATACAAAAACAAAATACTCGAGGGGCCTCTCCAGCAAAAAGGCCAAGTCACATGCGTGAAGCACGTGACTGGCGGGGACAAATCCGCGACATACAAAACGTTCGGGGGCGAGTTCGCAAATGTTACAAAAAATGATTAAAGGCCGATGACAATTTTATAACGATATATCAAATACCAAAACGGGCTGGGTGCGTTAGCAAAATACCCAACCTCAGCGGAATCCAACGGCGTGGAGGCGTCCACTAATACACGTGGCGCGACACTGGGAGGCGATACCCCTTCGGCGCCTGCGGCCACGATTAGATCGATCCGATGGAGATCAACGGCTGGAGTGGCTTCAGCAGCGGACGTTTGCGATCAAAAGGAGGGGGGCCAGATCAACGGCAACTGTACGTTGCCCCCCTCCCCTTCGTTCTTGTCCCTGCGTGGGTGCAGCTGGGGGAGCGCGGCGCGCGGGCGGCGGCGCGTGGGCGTCTTCTCCGGCGAGTCGCGACCCCCTCCAGATGCTCAAGCAGCTGCACGCGGATACCTGCAAAAGAGATGAGTGAAAAAGTCGGGGGCAAAATGCCCCGACTTCGTGGAGTACTACTCGCAGAGGGCAGTTGGTTAGGAATGTGAAAGCGGCCGGCGAGACTCGATGCCGGCCGTGGTCGATTCGGTGTGCAAGGATGACTAATGGATCAAGATTTTGACAAAGGGGTTACCACTGTGATGTTGCTTACAGAAAAACATCTGGAAAAAGAAGAGAAAAGGGAAGAAGAAACCTCACCCGTGCGTGTTCTCCGGCGAGAACTCCGGCGAGGGGATCTACTCGATTCAACACCTCGTCGCCCCTTTTAAATGCCCACCAAGCTCCTGCTGTCACCACGAGTCTGGTCGAGGGTCTAGGTTAGGGTTTTGGAGGTGGAAGAGTGACCAAAAAGTAAAGGGAAGTCAAGGGGTCGGTTTTAAACCATGGTCGAGTGGCGACTTTCGAGGTCCGGTCACGGGTGGCACAACGACCCAAAGGTCGAAAAAATGCTTGGGCGAGTATGCCCTATGGTAGATCTTCAAAAGTTGTGAAGACTTTGACATCAAAGGATGAAAGGCGTGGTCTCCAAAAATCGGAGAAAAACGCCAAAAACGCACATTCTGACATGTACAGACCTTGGTCAGAGAGCTGACCAAGGTCAACCAAGGGCTGAAGCTGGTTGGTCCACGTGGACCAACCAGAAAAACCTTGGAAAAAATGTTTTATTAATTCGTTTTAAAATAGAAAATGAATTAATTAAATCTTGGTTATAAAATAAAAAATGTTTAAAATTTTATAAATTATTTTATTATGATTTTTATTTATTTTTATGAGATATAGTTTTACAAGTTTGCATTTATACCCTTATAGGTATCTATATCTATGTATTTCAGTATTTTATTTTTATTTAGGTATTTTATTTTTATTATTTTTTATTTAGTATTTTATAAACTTATAGAATGCTTTTATTTACACAAAAAATATTTTTATTTTATTTTTCTAATTTATTTTGTATATTAAATAAATTATAAAGGTATTTTATATAGGTATAAGTGTATGTATAATTCCTATGTATCAAATATGTACAAGTATTTTTATTTGAGTTTTAATGATGTTTTTATTCTGATTTTAACATACATAATTATTACAAGTATTATTAACAACATTATAAAAATATAAAATTATAAAAATAATAAATAAATAATAAATTGAATATTTTAATATGTACAAGTATACAATGAGGGTCCAAAACTCAACTTTCAAACCGTAGCTCCGCCAAATGCGAAACCACCGTCATTAATTAGAGTATTTTCTTCTATATACAATTAAAGGTGAGTACGCTGCATTTGGAGTTTTTATTTGTGAGATACGGGTCTGGGAAGTTGGGATTCTGGATTTTTATTCAGATCATAACTTTTTATATGTGTATTATTTTTCTGTGAAATCAATTTTGTATTTTTCTTTATTATATTATCTACAACTTTTATGTACAAAGTTTCTTTATTTGATGTACAAAAAGTGGAACCAAAAATAGGTCCCAAAATAAATAAGGAATGAATAAAATGTATAGGTATTTTTCTGTGTTTCTGACCTTATCTCCCCCTACTTTATTCCTTGTCGACCTATTCATCAAGATGCCTAGGTCTCGGGGTTTCGGGTCATAAAATATTTACAATATTTTATTCGTTTTCTTTTCTTTTCTTTATTCTATAATTTTGGCTTTAAAAACCGCATTTTATACAATATTTACATACATATACATGAATGCTAGAATGCATGAATTAATGCTATTTATACGCATTTACTAGGGTTTTTGAGGCCAAAATGATAGAATAAAGATGATGAAACGTAGATTCATCACTATGTACAATGGATCTGAATGATCGGCGGGGATCATGGATGAAGGGAGAGCAAATCTCGTGAAGTGATTGTTGTTGATGGAGCGATAGATCGAGCGGAAAAAAGGGAAGAAATCGGGGGGAAAGATGGTTTACGTCAAGTCAGGCGGCTGGAGGTCAAGTTGACTGGGGTCAACTCGCGGAGGGACCTGATTGGTCCACCTCAGCCGCTAAACGCCAAAACAGGGAACCTTATTATAAATTGATTTATTTAGCTGAGTAAATGATTTTATTAATTTTTGCTTATAAAAAAATGTGTATTATTTCATGTAGTATTTATTTATGATTTTTATTGAATTTTTCGAGGTGTTTTATTATAGTTTTATTTGAATAATGTGTATATGTATGTATTTACATGTATTTTATTTTTAATTTGTTTATTTTCTTTAATTATTTTCATTCTTTTATATTTTATAATAATGCATATTTTATAGTTTAAAAAATACAAATCCAAAATAAAAACTTATCTAATATTCATTAAATAAATAAAGTGTATATGTATATGATAGGTAATACT